>JACAGA010000037.1:455196-527726 GCA_029231665.1 Morus indica | reverse complement strand
TGATTGTGATTCCCACCATGGGGGATATATTGTAAAAGGACCGGGGGAATGTACCAGATAAGGAATTAGACCCTATCGAAAACATAGTTAAGCTTTTCAATGTCCCTAACTCGTCAGGAACACTTCCAAAGAGATTGTTATAGTTTACAAAAAACTTTCCAAGTGATGAAATGTTTCCCAAGGAAGGTGGGATACCTCCTGTGAGATTGTTTTTATCAAGATTAAGAAAACGAAGCTCCGCCAATGATCCAAGCTCATGAGGAATCAATCCAATAAGTCTGTTTTTGCCAATACTTATCGCCCTAACTTTCGAGCAATAGCTTAAGTTAACGGGGATTTTACCTTCCAACATGTTGTCATACAAATAGAGATATTGCAGGCGGAACAAACGACCGACTTGCGTTGGGATTTCGCCAAGAAAGTTGTTATTTGTGAGGTCAAGGGCCCTCAGGAAAGAGAGGTTCCCAACATAAGGTGATACGGTTCCTCGCAAGTCATAGTCGCTTAGGTTCAGGGTTGTTACCCTCTGATGGCGGCGACTGCAAGCAATTCCAGACCAGCTACAGAAGTGAACAGAGTCATTCCACATGTTCAGGATTCCGTGTGGATCGTTGGAGATCGATTCTTTGAATTTGAGCAAAGCAATCCTATCAGTGTCATTTCCTAGTGTACTTGCAATGACCCGTTTAGGCTGCAATAAGCTCAGAGAGTGGACAAGTATGACATGGAGGAGCAAGAACCAAAATGTGGATGGGCTAGTGGGGTTTCGGAGTTTCATTCTGGTGATGGCCATGAGTAAAAGAGGGAGAGTAATTATAAGATACTCAAATGTTGTATATATGAAGATTAGAATATGATTATCAAAAAAAATATCCGGAATTCATGCTCTCTTTTTCTCCGAGTCTTCGAAGTAGTTGATCGTTGGAAAACAGAGAGGAGAATAGTCAAGTGAATTTAACAAGTAAGGGCCACCATGTCTGTCAATGTCAATGTTGACAACCTTATAAGACTGGGGAACGGTCCCCATTAATTTATGAATTGGTAGATTTTCATAAATGTGGCCATTAAATCTACTTTATTTCAGAAATTTTAAAAAGCCAACATTCAACAGTTTACTCACTCAATCCCATGGGGAAGGATCTGGGGTCAATGGTTCATTTATAGATCTGAAACAAAACTGATATAATTTTTCTTGTCTGACTAAATACTTAATCACATGAGATGAAATACTAACGGATGGAAATTAAGGAATGTGGATGTGCAAGAACACTGACTTGTTTACTTATATTTGTACAGTTATTTACTTAATTTGATACTAATCACCTGACTTGTTCTGACTTGGAATTTTCCTTGAATTGTTAATTAATTATTTTATGGATTCATTTCTCAAGTCCGATCTGTAATTAGTGCAGCAGATTATTTCCTCAAACCAAACTGTCGATTTTTAATATTTCTTTTTATGCAAACAGGAAACATGAAGTTACAAATTTGATTATTTGTGCTGATGAGGATTATATTTTTACTGTGGTGAAGAAAATTAAAATGAGAACATTTATGCATTCTACTCCCCTGCTTTCTTCCCTATAATTATTTCTTTACTTTGACATATAATTATCTAATTTCTTTAGTGTGGGAATAGAAAGATTAAGAATGTAATAATATATGACTAACAGTTTTACAGGAAGGGATTGTTTGTGCCTTGTATTTCAAGTCATCTTCAGGAGAATTAGAAAAAGTTTTGTAATAAGTAGATATTTGTTTAACCCAACATTTCTTAACAAAGAAGCTTAATCTTAACTTAAATAGCTAAGTATAATGATAATCATCTCTAGTAGTATTTATTTTTTCAATTAACTCTTCTACAATCCCTACGAATTTCACCATTAGTCCCTGTGATGACCCCAATACTTCCCATTTTCAGCATGGAACTTTGAAAGTCCTCAAAAAACACAAAGGGGTCTTGTGCATATGTTGTCATAATGTCACGAGCTTGGTCATCTCCAGTCACAAGAACCTGGTCAGAAGGAAGCAACCCCTCTCCAGAGACGAGGTTGATGTAGTATTGGTTGTCGAATGTCGCAGGCGTCACTAGGTCCAACTGTGCTAGAACATTGTTGCCACCACTGGCACTGTTTGACTCCGAGCATAGCTGTTGAAGTGATTCGATGAAGGCTGGCGGAGATGAGGCGGCTGCTGCTGAGCCTTGTAGTCGAGCGCTAAAGGTTGAGCAGCGGGCCATTCCCATTGTGTGTGCACCTTCCAATCAAGCCACATCAGGATTAGCATTTTTCTCTGTTCCTTTATTTATTGTGCATAAATAGCATAAGAATTGGGTGATGGGGTAAAGAAATTATCAAATATTGTACAATTATAAACCATCACATCTTTATTAAATTTCGTTATTTCATATTTAATGAGTCTAATATGATTTGGATTAGGCAGTATTTATTTATCCTCTATATGTAAGCGTCCTTATATTTGTTAAAGTATTTATATAGTACCAGATAGAGCAACCAAGTCTTTGAGATTAAGGCCTAAATTCTCAAACTTGAAGAGAAGTTGTGAGAAAGTAGAATTTGGGCCTGGGATGTTATTGTTTGCTGCTGTTTTGCTAGCACTCAAGCTGTCCCTCCTTCCCATTTGGACTTCCCAACTTGGTCCACCAGACTACATGAATTAGAGAAGTCAATAAATAACAAAACCCCTTAACAATAACTACACTTAATTTGGGATCACAAGATATCAAAAAAAAATAATAATGATTTTCAAAAAGTTGAAGATTGACAGGTAAAATTGTGGGTGTTGTGTCGTAATTTGTAGGTATTATAGTGAATTTTGCGACTATTAAAAAAAAAAAAAGTGTGGCACTGATATGCTCAAGAAAAATAGAGCTCACTAGAAAGACAGAGTCCCTAGCAGCTATGGCAAGAACATCAGCACATGAGACAGTTTCAGGGCAGAAAGTCTCAAGGTCCGATTTTATGGCGTCAATGACTTCGAAGCCCCTTAGAGAGTTCAAGTTTGGCGCCGCGGTTTTCTCACCAAACAAAGAGTTCGTGTCATCTAATAAAACAGATCCATCACATCCCTGCATATTACACAACATGCTCATTAATAAGTTACCATAGACATAATGTATAGAGCTCCTGATTATTATGTTAAGAAATAAGATAATTTGATAGAAACTAATTAAGGGGACATGCATTAACAAAGCAATCATGGAAATGGAGACGAAGTAAGGAAGCAGCCATTCTAGAATCTTCCATGACTGCTTCTTGGACCCAAGAGAAGATTATGTCCTCTACTTCTGGACAAACATCTTTGTACACATCAAACCTTAACACTCCACTAGTACTAGTACTGTGATCATCATAATCACCATATGATCCATCACTCTTTGCCTTTGGCAACGTAATAACAAGATTAAGCAAAATCAAGAAAAGAGTAAGGAACTTCATATTGGCCATCTTCTTTCTTAATTGCCACTAATTAATCACTCTAGTCTTCGAATATATGCGAATATTACGAGTATATGAAAGCTTATAATGTTGTATATTTATAGTTGTATTCTTGGGCCAACTATGGTCAATATGGGGTTTAGAATTTGTCAATTTTGATGATGGAAAGAGTGGTTGAAAAGAAGAGAGAAGGCTTGGTCAAGCTGTATGTAATAGCTTAGGAATATGTTACCTAATGCCATGTGATATTGGCAGTTCACTTCTCTTTTCTGACGTTTCATAAAACCAACAAATTTTGGGGCATCAAGCAAAAGAAAAAAAAGAAATAAATCTGACTTGAATTTATTTATTTATTTTATTTTTGTCACATATTATCACCAAAGTTTCAATTAAATAATGAGTAAGGCTTCGTTCATTTCACCGATTCGAGTTTTTAGTTTTAAGTTTCTACAGTAACAAACTCTTAGAAAATGTCACATCTAACTTGTTCTGCTATAGTAAAAAGCTTTCAAAAAATGTCACTTCTCAGCTCAAATTGAAAACTCGAATCCGCGAAATGAACGGGGCCTAAATAACTCAGGTAGAAAATGGTATAAAGGGATGTGATTGAAAGTGAGAAAATTGAATGGAGAGAAACATGTTTTTTTTTTTTTTTTTCAATTTGATTTGTAACAATGTTAACGACACTTGCTGTGCTAGTGCACATGTTACTGACGTGATCGTATCAAAAATAAGAACTTCTAATCAAAATAATTATTTATACATTTAATGGACAGAAAAACTTTTGTACCTACTATATGAACTAGTTTGAAAGTACGGGCTAAAATTTAGAATTACAACAAAGTAGAATGCGTCCAGGGCTTGTTTTGATCAAGTTTTTACTTCTTCTTCAGCATTTTTGATAAAAATACAAGAGAAATTTTCCCTTAATTTTCTTTCTTTTCTTAGAAAATGGGCCCATTATTTAGCGAGGAGGAAGAGAAAAATATGCCAAGACTTGAGATGAATTAAAATTAATAGGCTAATAGTTTACATAAGTTAATAAGGGAGAAAGAGAAAAATAGGCTAAAATTTGAGATGAATTAAAATTAATAGGCTAATAGTTTACATAAGTTAATAAATCGACCAAATTATTATTTTCGTTCATAACTTGTCTGATTATGAACTATAACTTGACAAGTTATTATTTATAATTGTCCATAACTTGTCCGGTTATGAATCATAACTTGACAAGTTTGTCCATAACTTATCTGGTTATGAATCATAACTTGACAAGTTATGGCCTATTAATTTCTATAACTAAAAATTGACCTATATACTTTCTTAAGCTTTTTCATATTTTCCTATTTTCTACTATTTCCCAGTTAATAAATAGGCTAAATTACTATTTTTATCTATAACTTGTCTAATTATGAACCATAACTTGACAAGTTATTATCCATAATTATCCATAACTTGTCAGGTTATGAATCATAACTTGACAAATTTATTCATAACTTATTTAATTATAAATAATATCTTAATAAGTTATGATCTATTAATTTTTATAACTAAAAATTAGCCTATACTTAATTTCATATTGACCTATTTTCTACTATTTCCCTATTTCCCTATTTAGGGCATCCAAGCCCAGACAAATGTGCTTTGGGCCTTCGAACAGGTTTGTAGTCCGTTACTTAAGTTGGGCCTATCCCAGCCCAAGAAAACCAAACGACAAGCCAATGTTGTCGTTCTGTGTTCTGCCTCCATCCAACGAAAGCCCTGAACTGAAAGAACCCTCGTCTCTCTCTCTCTCTCTCACTCCCGAGCTTTTGGTCTCAGACAAAAATGGCTTCTTCTTCTTCATCGTCTTCGCCTGTGGTTACAGAGAGAAGAGGAATACCAGGAGCTCAGTTCGTCGAAGATGTCCAGACTTATCTCACTCAATCTGGACTCGACGTCAACTCCGCCCTCACTTTCCTCCAAGAAAGGTCTCTCTCTCTCTCCTCTCTTTCTCTCTCTCTCTCTCTCTCTCTCTCTCTCTCTCTCTCTCTCATCTCTTTCGATTCTCTTCTTTTCTTGCTATGCAATACTTTCGTAAGTATTGGATTCTTCGGAATTTGTAATAAAAAAAAATAAAATAAATAAAAAAAATAAAAACGCTACTTTGATCAGTAGATTTGACTAAATACTCGATACTGCAGTTTTTTTTTTTTTTTTTTAAATGGAAACTATGCCTGAGATTTGTGGATTAGTGGTTTTGGTCCATTGCATATTCGTCTTCGCAATATCGAAATGTGTTTTAGCTGAATTAGGAAAATGTGGCTTTAGATCGAATTAAAAATAGCTCTTAGTGGAGGAAATCAATTTTTTAATTAGGGCTAAATACTGGAATTTACATATATTTAGTAGTGTTTGCTTGATGTATTGGATCTCAGCTTCATATCTTGCGAATTACCGAAGTTTGCATGTATTAATTAGGTGATAATCTCGGTTAGTGTGAGTTTTAGTCGAAAATGATAGTCCTTAACAACTATTATTAACTTTTAATTAGGGATAAATAATGTAATGTTTTCGTCTCTCTCTGGTTTGAGCATCTAATTAATAATATGTAGGAGTTGATCCTGTAGATGAAATACAAGTTAGAGTGAGTTGAAATGTGGACCTGTTTTTAGTTGAAGTTGAAGTTGGTTTTTTTACTTTTTAGTTACATTTCTTGTGCAGGCTTCAGCAGTACAAGGTAGTTGAGATGAAACTCCTTGCTCAACAAAGGGATCTTCAGGTTTTCTCAACTAATCTTTCTCGTCTTATTGCAAATTGGAATTGAGTTTTTCTCCTTTTTTTTAATTAATTTTCTATGACAAAAACTTCCTTGATTGATACCTAAAATAGCGTTGAGGACAAAACGGAACTGAAATATTAAAACTGATCAAATCCTATCCAAAAATTCACAACAACTAATCACCCCATTATGCCTTTCCAATTCAAAACCATTAAAGAGAAGGCAGAGTCTTTGAAGGCTTTGTCCGTCGAGGCCCACAAGGAAGCTGTGTGCTTCGCTTTTTCAAAGGAATCCACAGTCTTAATCTCTCTATCTTCAAAAGTCCTACCATTTATTTACTACCACCGTGCTCTGTACATATATTGCCATGCCCACAGGTACACTAGTTTATTGACCAATTCTCAAGCTGTTAATAGATTGTGCACTAAAAGGATAATAGATTGGAAAACAGCAGAGGCAAAAAAAGGATAATGGAATGAAAGTTTTTGACAAAATTGGAACATAATAGATTGTGCCCTAAAAGTTTACTGTGTACTGGAATATGTCACCTAAAACGTTGGTTAGTATAACAGGACCTTTTTTTTCTCAGCTGTACATATTACAGTGGCATGGTGTTATAATTGTTAAAAACAGTTCATCTTAGTTGAACTTGATACTATCGAGTTTTTCACTTTGTGGCTAAAAAATTAACATAATTAAGGTGATTTTAGGGCCCATTTGTTTCATGGGTTCGAACAAAAAAGTTTCAACAGAAATTTAAATTTTGTGAGAGTAAACACTGTAGCAAAAAAGTTTGAATAGGAATTCAAACCTTTGAAACAAACGGGGCATTAGTATTTCTACATTGAGCCTTAACACGTTTAATAATTGCTCTAGTCCTGTTTGGTAAGTACAAAATTACAAAACCTCTTAATATTTTTCTCCTTTCGGGTTATTTGTACTATCCACGAAACACGGCTCAAAATTAACATCAGTAAGGTGATTTTAGTATTTTTAACATTTAGCCTTAACACGTTTATAATTGCTCGTCCTGTTTGATAAGTACAAAATTACGAAACTTTTAATATTTTTCTCCATTCTGGTTATTCTTACTATCCACGAAACACTCCATTAAGATGATTTGTGTTTTAGTATATAATCACGTTTTTCCCGTGTCTGGTTATTGATGTTGAATCATGCTCTTTTTTTTTTTTTTTTTGCTTTCTTTTAATCTGATTTACAGGCAAAAATCCCTGATATTGAGAAGTGCTTGGATGTGGTTGCAACTCTACAAGCTAAGAAGGGCACTGGTGAGGTTCGTCTTTGTTGTTTTCTAGGAATTAGCAGTTTGTATACCAATGTTGCATTTGCAGAAGTCATTTCACATGAGTTTTCATGCTTTCTTGTGTTAGACATAATGACTTCCATTCCTTTTTTGCCAGGATGCATGCTTAGTTTAAAGCCTGGGCTATGTTTCTTTGTGGCTTTTTTGATACGCCAATAATATAGAATTGAATAGCTTCTGTCCTTATGCTGCTTAGGGAAGTATTATCATGTTGTAGATGCATAAAGTAGTCTACAGAATGTGAAGGATGCCAACTATCTTACGTGCTTTTATTCACAGGTTACAGCAATGAAGCATGTCCCCCTTTTTTTTTTGGCTATCTGAATCCATAATAATAATCATACTAAAGACTAAGTAGCTTACCACTTTTTATTGCTTTCTGCTTGGAACATATTAGAAAATTGCTATAACATGTCAGGGATTGTTTCAAACTAAAGACATGTTTGTGCTGTTCGATTATCTAATTGAAATGCTCACAAGGGCTTCAATATGTCATTTCCTTTTGGTCAGTTGTTGGTTAAGTCCTTGTTTTATTTTGAGGGGAAAAAATTATTTCAAATGTTTGTAACTTGTAAGTAGTAATTAAGTCTGTTTTCCCTGGCTCCAGGCACTTATTGCTGATTTTGAAGTCTCAGAAGGCATATACTCAAGGGCCCGTATTGAGGATACTGACTCAGTTTGCTTATGGCTTGGAGCAAACGTCATGTTGGAGTATTCTTGTGAAGAGGTGCATTAATCCTTTTCTTCTAAAAACGCTATTGAATAGCTTCTTTGAAATTAACAAGACAAGCTCAAAGTTCTCGTGTAACTATCTGGTGCAGGCCACTACTCTTCTACAAAAGAATTTAGATAATGCTAAAGCCAGTTTAGAAGTACTTGTGGGTGATTTACAATTCTTGCGGGATCAAGTGACAATTACCCAGGTAACTTTTGGCAAACTGATTCTTTTTCCCCCTTTTTTTCCTTGAACAACAATTACTGTAGCTCTAGTGCCCTTGCAAATGAACCACGTTGTTCATTGTGCATCTTCCTGACGATAGCACAATAATGTGCAATGCTAGGAGCACCGGTAGTACCGAACACAGCATAAAGTGGGTCCTACAACATGGGGCCCACCTTCTTAGTTGTGGTGTTCAGCACTGACCCCGAGCATTTTTTGCGCAATAATATGGCTGAGCTGAAGAAGCATTGGGGTTTATTGACTCCAAATGTGTGACCATCCAAAAGACATTTAGTCCTATAGGGTCCTCCAAATATGTTGGAGAAGTTCCACTCATTGACTTTTAGAGAACCTTTATGCAGGTCACAATTGCTCGTGTGTATAATTGGGACGTTCATCAACGTAGACTTAGACAAGCTGCCGTTGATGTAAAAGACCCGTGAGATTAATTTACCCCACCTTGATGAAAAGATGGTAGAAGATGTCTTTAGCTGAGAATATGGCTCCAAATGGTCAATACTTATTCCAAGGTGATTGGATTATCGTCCTATATTTTTGTGCATTATATATACTCGTTAGGCGTTCGTTTCCCAAATGCGCCCATAATTGAAGTTTCTGTTTCTGAGGCCCTTCTGCTATGAAAGAAACTTGTTATACTCTTAGGACCAATTTTGTTATCTTTCTCTTGTAACATCTTAAATCACTCCATTTTATGATGGATTGACGTGTGTTGTGTGCCATTTAGTGATGTTTCTTTAGTTAATTTGCGTAGTCTTGATCCAGTTTCTTGTGTGCCTACCAACTAAGTTTGCCTTGTTTACATTTTAAATCCGAGATAGTGGAGAAAATTGGGACCCAAAAGTAACTTAGATATGAAACAGATGTGTCGGCAAAACTTGGCCAAATGCAGAGACAAGGCATCAAAATCACTAGTCTCTAAATGATGTCAGGCAGTCCCATCTTATCCCTCCTCAAAAGGGTTGTAGATCTGGATTGTTTCTGATGTAATAGTGCAGTCGTTAGTCAGAAATGACATGATGTTAACGTTTGAATTGTAATATGAAGTCAACCAAGGACATGATTCCATTTTTGAAGTAAAAAGGCTATTGGCAGCCACTGAAATATTGTGGGGGAGAAAAAATAATAATAATGAACAATAATTTAACAGTTGGGAAGATTCACGATTGAATGATAATAATTCACTCTTTTTCTTTTTTTCTTTTTTATCCTTCTTTTCAAGTGCATAGGCCTCTATTATCGTGTTGACAACGTTTCTGTTTTTTTTTTTACTGTGTTCCATCAAGTTGGTGGGGTTATACTCGGTTCATGTGTCCAACAGCCTTCTAACTTTGACATCCAAGTTGAATCATGAATGGGCTGTTCTTATCAGCCTAGGTTTTCACAAAGAGCATCTTGTAGCATGTCGGTGTCTAAAAAGTCAAAAGAATTGCCAGTTTTCACTTCATCATTTTGCCCTCAAGTGTATGTTGTGACAAACATGAATTCTGGTCCCAAAGAAAATGCCTTTCTATACTTTATTGGTTTCGTGTGAAATGCTGTATTTAGGTTTGTTTCTCGAGCTTTTGTATCTTAGTAGCTGTCTCTACGAGTAGGTTTTGGAAGAAAATGGTGAAGAAGACCTTTAGCGACATTTGAATCGTGCAATCTAGAGGACAATCTAGAGGACTAATAAGTTAACCTATTTCTTTAGGACGGTTGAGGAACAAAAACCAATTCCCCTTTTGTTCCGGAAGAGTTCTTTGATGGGATTAAGAATGAAGGAATTCATTCATCAATACTGTGCAATTCTAAATCCATGGGGTGTCGGTTGGAATAGTCAGGCCTTTGATTTGCTCACACAAAGTCTGGGCTTCAAACCACCTCATCGCTTATGGGCATCCTACGTGACAAGTCATTTGTTTCCTGCCTTCAAAGATTGTTGTGTTTGGCTCCAGTTTCGAATTAGAACTCACAAACTGGGCAATTATAAACCTGTCATACATTCATATCTTTATAGTTTTTGGATATTGATGTGATCTAACTGTACAAGACCAAGTAATACTAATAAGATTTTTCTAACCCTACCACAAGATCCTTCTCTGTTTTTTGCGCCTCTAAAAGTTTGAATGATCTCCTTTTCAGCTTGATTTGTGTAGAATGTTACACACAAAGCAATGGGGTCCTACATTTGTTCGAGGACCATGTAGTTTAGACACCTTGATCCACCATAACCACTCACAGAGCTTTCTTCTAAGATAGGAACATTGATTTATTGATTTGGTCATGGTCAAGATTTCATGTCCATTGCCGAACCAAGTGAAAGAGGGTCTAATAGTGATATTTGAAAGTCGCTTTCTGTTCCTGCTTCTGGTTGACCTTCTCAAGAAGGGCCCATTTTATTTAATGATAGTTGATAATATCCCTCTTGGTTCTTAGCTCTTGCATGTGATTTTCTAGTCCCAGATTAACAGAAAATCTCTCACATTCTAAAATCCTGATCATGGCCCATCACATTTTTAATTACAAAATGGCATTTTGGCTTTGGTTAACCTTGTGATTAATGATGATCTAATAATATGGACTGCCTCTTGCTAATCCCTTTTCATTCACGGATTTAGATTTAGGCTTTTTCTTTTTCATGCCCAAAATCCAATAAATTCTTAGTCCTATAAATTGTACATATACATATGACAAAGGGCCTTTAGCCGAAAAGCACAAAAAAAAAATGGCAAGTTACAAAATAGTTTTACAAATTACAGTGAAAATAAAGGAAGCATTATTCGTTACCTTATCTGCCTCCATTAAAAAGATGAAATATGATCCTAATAAGAAAAAAAGTTACTGTCCTTCTTTACTACACAAAAAATGAAAAGGCACACCCATCTTTTTACATCCCATGCAATCATGGCCCCAGAAAGCAGAACCCAAAAATCACTAATTTTTATAGAGACGTGCACGCAATCCCAGGCTGATTTGTCCTCTCTCTCTCTCTCTCTCTCTCTCTCTCTCTCTCTCTCTCTCTCTTCCAATCGAAATCCTTTTTGTCCATTTGTGTTATACGCGTTTTTGCTTTGCATTACACCCAGCATTGTTTATTTAAGTTAATAAAGGAGTTTGTTGACTTTGACTGATCATGCCCTAATATTCTATAAATGAGGCCCTAAAATGGACTCTACCGTATGTGATTAATTTAAACAAATGTTAATGTTTGTTTATCTTTAATGAAAGTATATATAATGATTTTGTTTATTTTGTTCACGTTATAAGAATAACCTCAGATTGCCGCAATTAACGGTGAAGTGTTCTCACTCGTCAATCTTCTAGAAAAAATGAAAAAGTCAGCGGCTTGAGGTTTGGTATTCGGACCCATTCATACTAAAACAACATGACTCTCTCTCTCTCTCTCTCTCTCTCTCCAAATTAATTATCTTTCTGATCAGGTTTCTTCTGTGAATAGTTTCTTTTTCTTGGGGCTATGCTTGTTTTGTCTTAAAATATGAAAAAAGTTTCAAACGGTAATAGATAAATGTTATGCTCCAATTCTCACTCTCTATATATATATATAAGCTTTGCAACTTCGGTTTAAAGAATGTCTCTCATCGCATATAAAGAGACAATACAAACATCAATTTACGCCCACACAGTCTTTCATTACAAGAAACATGACTTCTCACTAATGCCTGCTCAGTCCTCATGCATCTCTTTCATAATATGTGTGACACCTAATAATAATATCACCCTATAATATAATTGTATCATGTTCTTGAGAACCGTTTTGGTAAGATTAAAGAATAATACTAGTATAAGGTCCAAATTAAAGGCTCGACATCCTTGTGATGTGTGGATCAACTACCTTTTCGTTGTATAATTAATGTTTTTTCCTCTTTGGTCAAAGACCGTTAGGTTGACTGTATGTTAAGACCCAAAGACCATAGTCTAGAAGGAGAGAGAGAGAGAGAGAGAGAGAGAGAGAGAGAGAGAGAGAGTTCTTGTGAGATATTTATATTGCGTTTGTGGCTAAGGATAAGTTCATGGTCTTAAAGTTGGTAGTAAAGTATAGCTATATGTTGTATAGTCATACCCATATATATATAAATCAAAGGAAAATCTTTGAGGGATCTTGTTTAAGCAATAAAAAATATATATATATAAAAATGAGAGAAGGAATAATTAGTTGTTGCCTTCGTTGAATCTAATATATATCTTTCTTTCCTTTATACATAAATGATCGAAAGCTGCAAGTTCAGTTCACTACGGCCATTAGTGGATGATGTCAACATATATATATATATTAATCTAGAACAAGAATCATATATATAGACATAATTTTGTGACATCCATATATAACACCATCTATATATACACGAACATATTATATACATCATTATGAATAAATATATAGAATGGGGTTTGAATAAACAAATCAGGGTTTTGCTCCTAGAAAATTAATCTAAAAATCCATGCAATAATTTGATCTCATGTTTTTATATTTCAAAATGTGAACGGGGTTCAAATATAAACTAGTTTATTCGGCATGAGCGTTGACGAAATAAGATGGTCTTCACATTAGATGTACATAACATCCTTCTGGACATACGTAGAAAATGATTATTCCCCCTGTAATATTTATATATATTTATATATATATATTATAATATATATTAAAATTGGTGTGGAAACATTACAAAATATAAAATAACACGTCACATTTTAATGTTTATATCATATAAATGGAATATTGGAGTTCGGTAAAATATTGAATCAATAATTCATGTTGGAATTATGTTAAGACTGCGTTTGGAAGGTACACTCAAATCATTATTCTTGATTCTAATGTTTGAAATTTAATTTTTTTGTGAGAGAAAAATATTGTAGCAAAATTAATTATTTGAGTTTGAGTATATAAGGCCCCGTTTAGTATAAGGGTTCTAGAACACCATAGTTCTAGTTCAAACCAGTGTTTGTTTGCAAAAAGTAAAAAGTGGTTTGAACCCAGCATAATAAAACCAGCTTTTGGTTTGGATGGTTCTGATTCAAAGTTTGAACCCTGATGTAATATTTTAAACCATATTTATCCTAAATATTAAAACCATCTCCCCCCTTGGTTTTGGCTAGTTCAAACTTCAAACCCCAGGTTCAAATTTCCGGTTTTGATTCTCATAATTAATCAAACCCCAAAAATTTATGGTTTGAACCCTAATTTAAACCATGAATCATGGTTATGGTTTCAAAACCATAACTATCATGATTTGAATCCTCATACTAAACGGACCCTAAAATAAAGTATTTTTTGTTTTAGTTAAGTGTGAAACCAAAAAATATGCGCTTTACAATATATATCAATAACTTCTTTATGTATATGGTGGGAACATTAATATATACCCTGATCAGAATATTTCTGTCAAACCATGTCTAAAATGAAGTGACTATGTCGCCAGAATATTTCTCTTCTATTAACAATGTAGAACTGGTGATAAAAGGAATCAATTTTTTCCTCCTTATAATAAAATAAATATTTGAACCCAATCCTCGTAAATTCCCTATATTACTATATAACATAACAATTTCAAGTAAAATAAGCTGGTCGGCGATAGAATATATTTTGGCAGTTTCATATATAAAAGGAAAAGCAAGGGATCAAAAACAAGCCCTTAAGCAAGTTCGTGCTAATTGGGAGTTAGATGCCTAGAGAAAAGCAAACTTTTATAAACAATTAGCCGCAAATGATTCTTAATTTCTTAATTTTAAGAATAAGTCCTAACATTAATTGTATGAAAGAGAATCGTTTCGTTATTTATTTATTTATTTATTTAAAATCGCATGAAAGAGAATCATAATCTCTTTCTGTTTCGTGCAAATGAATAACAAACCTTATAGATACTGAATCACACTATAATAGATCAAAAGGCCAACTGCATGCGGTTGCAATTAATTAATTATAAGATAATTTGTTTCAGAAACAAAGAGTCAGAACTTGTGATTTATACAATTGAATTGACTTTGGTGACTTTGTAGTTGCATGACAAATATGATGTAATTAATTCCTGCACCAAAAATAAATAACACAAATAATATGATACATTAATGCATTATAAAGCCATGTACAGACATTAATTAATTAATCAATTAATACGATAACACACTGCACCTACTGTACTATATATGTATATATATAGTTTGGCCTAGTCTATTTGATGGTCCGTTTTGAATTGTACTCTTTATAATGTGCACCTCTTATCTCTATGAAAATAATAGCTTAACAAATTCTTTAGAGAAAATTATTGAGCGTATCTTCTATGAGTTTGAATTTTATTTTATACTCTTGATTAATATTTTTTTAACTAATATACTTGTTTGATTAAAAACATATTAATTAATATTAAGGGATAAAAATTTAGACCCATATACTATAAAGAGTATTTGTCTTCTTCTTCTTCTTTTTATTTAACTATATGCTATACTGTGCCCAATTACAAGATCTACATGATATATTACAATAATATATTGTAGAGCTAGCCTAAACGCTATCAAATAAAACTAGGTGATCTAATCTGAGTATTAATATTAACAGAATTTTTTCAGCTTTAGTGTGATTTTATTTTAATCTATTAATATTTACTAAGTTATAAGCTAGCTATGGTAACATTATTAGTTGTTCTCTCTCATTATATTTAGTAAGGGTAACGTTATTAGGTTACAGTTTATTATACTAAAATTGTGAAGCACAAGATTGATTCAGTCTAGCTCGAACTGTTTAATAATATGTCAAATAATTATATTACTCTCAATCAGACAAATAATATTAATTGATCATACATCAATCAGATAGAGAACTAATACTATTTCATGTGACCTTGACTATGATAATAAGCCGGGGTCAAAATGTATGTCTAGAATTAAAACACATAAGCAATGACCAAGACCCCCCCACATGTAAATTGCTTCACTTCTACGCCCTGTTTTGTGTCCGTTGAGAGAATATATATATATATATATATATATATATATATATCTATATATAAAGGGCTTTTTCCGTTCCAAGTAACATACAAAAATATAAAATGTAAAATGGTATTTATTCAACGTAGTAATACCGATATTAAAAATGTGAGATATTAAGATATTTGGGTCTTGTTCATTTTAACTCAAATTTAGAACTTAAGTTGTGTAGGTTAGTGAAAAACACTACAGTAAAAAAATTGAATTTGAATTTTTCTGAAAGAAAACACTGTAGCAGTAGAAGTACTTAAGTTGTGAAATGAACAAGACTTTAATTATCCCCGACTACTATTACACATTTCTTACCTCCTTATTATGGTAAATTATAACTAAATTAAAATATAACAATAGTATGAGCTAGTCACAGTTTTTGGTGTTACGTCTTTCTAGTATTCATGTTATGCTAAATAATTATAATGTTATCTTTCAATTTTTATAAGTTACGTCGAAGGGATGCTCCTCCGAGGTAGGGGATCATAGACAAAACCTATATTTAAAAACACACACAACATAGATATATATATATATATATAAGTATTGTATTCAATTCGGTACCGAATTAAAACGGCACATGTAAATTTCCTTTAAAAACACATATATTTATTCTTAAAAATATGTATATTTTCTCTTAAAATATGTATAATGTGAGGAAGATACTTATAATTTATTTAAACACTTATATATATGTTTTAAAAGAAAATATGCATATGTCGTTCCAATTAGGTACCGGATTGAATACTTTACCTATATTCAAAGGTTTGACGCTTGACCTCTGCGTTTTCTGATTTGATTCAGAACCCCACACATGACTTGCAAACAACCGCAATTTTTAATCAAAGGAGTCGGTGTTCGATGTGTCCTAGAGAGAGCAAGACAAATATATCACAAACCACGCGCATTAGTACTTATAATCTTGATACCGTGGCTAGCGCTTTAGGCTTTGCCGAGTAGTAGTATTGTTTCTTGAGTTGTCAATTAGAAGCTATATATATATATATATATGTATATATATATTTATTTATTTATGTTGCCATGTGAAAAGTGACATTTTATTTCCATGCCATGTGAAAGGAATAAAACCAAATTACAATACCCTTTTATTTACTGTGTTCTCTCTCTCTCTCTCTCTCTCTCTCTCTCTCTCTCTCTCTCTCTCTCTCATGGCTCCAAAACGTACTCTCTAAGCAAGAGTTCAGATTATTCAGTCAACTGTCAAACAAATTGTTAATGTATATTGCCAAGTGGTAAAAATATATATTATATTTATACATAATTATCATGGCATTACCAACTCCATCTTGTTTTAAAAAAGAAACTATTTAAGAGAAAAGGAAAAGAGGGGAAAGAAATTTAGCCCAAGTTTTCATGATGGTGTGGTACTTTGGGAGTCATGAAAAAAAGATTATTGAATTAATATTAGTCGGTCAAGATTAATGGCATTTTGTCCAATTAAAGAAGAGCACGTTGGCTATCGATCTGATAAACTCCCTATGTTCAATGCTAATTATAATTCATGAAGCTTTTGAAGCAAGCCATAAGACACAATATTATCCACTTTTTTCTCGAATGTTATGTATATATGTATAGATATGGGCCTTTATTAATGGACGAAATAATAGTCCAAATATTGCAAAACCATTGGGAGAGGCCTTTATAGTTTTATCTACGAAAAAAAAATAATAAATATTCTTATATAAAAAAAACAAACACAAAAAACAAAAAGAAATTAAGAATCCCAAAACAGTATATTATATATATATCAGTGTCACAACAATTGTCAACAATGCAATTAATTAATATGTTTGAAAAGAAAAACCATGATTGATATATAGAAGAGAAAGGAAACGAAGTGGAAAGAAAATAGAAGGAGGAGAAGGAGAAGAAGAAGAGGAGAAGGAAGAAAGGGCAAAGATCTAGAGGGCGTGTATTAGAAGCAACCCTAGTAGAATATACCAAAACCGCGTAAAGTGCATGTGCTTTCAAAAGGGCTTCAATCAGAGCAATACCAACCGTTAGATCATAAAAGTACGTGTGGATCCAAATGCATCAAGTACATTAAGAGGGTGAACGAGATGTTGACACGTGTGAAGCAAGAGCTGGTTTTTATTGTCCCCACATCAAATTGTGGCCCCAATGGGGGGGACCAAAGACGTGTATTGTGGCCAAGTATATTTTTCAAGAAAAGGACACCATAATTTCCTCAAGAGAAAAAATAAATCAAAATAATAAAATAATTCCTTCACAATTAATATAGCATTTGCGTCCCATAAAAGATAAAATCTTTTCTCTAGATCGAATTGAAAAGGAAGTTCTCCACAATTTAAATCAATTGATTTATTTATTTTTCCGTAGTAAGCTAGTTGTACTACAAAATAACCATTATAGCATTTTGTATGCAATGATAACGTGTAGAAAAATATGAGATCTCAATGAAGCTGCCCACATCATGGAAAGTGCATGTGAAACTATACATACAGCACATATACTAGCATAATATACAAATAACTAATCACAGGTTGGATTTTGTTACGTATGTTATGGATGTGAAAAAGAAACCCTTAAAACATTATATATATATATATATATATATATATATGGAAATTAGTGTGAAAATGGGGTTCTTAAGAAATAGCACACGCATATATATGGTGATTTGTAATAAATCATAATAATATTGTTTAGCCAAAATGATCAAAACATGTTCCTCAAATAAAACAAAGCAAAACAAAATCATGAGATCCAATTTACACATATTTGCACTATTGCTTGCAGTTATATGTTAAATTGTGGAGTTTAATTGTCGCCTTCATGTAAAGCGGATTGACTATGAGGGTTTCATTAATATTAGTACTTTGTTGATTTCACACTTGTAAAATATTCCATTGTCCTAAGTTTTCTTTTTTCAAAGAGAGGCGTCTTATATTTAGGGTTTAATTAGAGAGGATTGAGAAAACACAAATAGGTGAGAAATATATATTATATATATATATATATTTACTTTTTGTTTATATGGTTAATGAATTTCTATGATGAACAAAACTAGATGTAATTCTCATATTACGAATGGAAAAATACAAATCTTAGGTGTTTGTTGTTATTTTTCTTTCTTTTTTTTTTTGCCATTTTATTGTTTAATTTAGTAATATAGATCTTAACTTGCATGGATGTGAATGAGGTACCTTAAAACATTATGGAAATGCATGACCATTCAATCCATAGCTAGGGTTCAAAAACAAGATGGAATAATATCTATATCCATATCTTCAAACAAAGCGATCTGTTTTGAGATATTGCAATTGTAAGTTAGGAAACAAAAAGAAAAGAAAAAGAAAAGAAAAAAAAAGTGAAAAATATAAAGAGAAAAAAAAAAGAAAAAAGAAAGGAAAAGAAAAGTATGATGATTAGTAAAAAAGAAGCGGTGGGGGATTGATATATATGATAGTAGTCAATCAAGGGTGTTTAGGTTTTGTCGGGGAAGAAGGCAGCGATGGCGAACTGCTGACGCCGAACGTGTGTCAGCCATGGACCACACGTGCCGAACCTTCTTCTTTCTTATTTTTTCAGTCATCATCACGCGGTTATATTTAATAAAAAACTTTCTTTTCTTCTCCTATTAATTTTTCTTTATTTCTTTCTTTTTATTTAATGTTTTTTGGGTTTTGGGTTTGGTCTTATCGTATACTTTTCTGATCTCTCTTTCTCTCTCTCTTTATTTTTTTTATTTTTTTATTTTTTTTGCCTTTTTCTCATCATCTTTTGGGGGTTGATCAAAGGTTGTATATATATGTATATAAAGTTCTTCCCGTTTTTATCTACTTTTCATGCCTTGTGTTGTTTACTTTCCTATGGAAGCAGAAAGTTAAATGTTATCTGTCTGCATGACGTTCGTACTTTAACCCTTTACTATACATTTTTATTGCAAGATTTCTAACACATTCCCAGTCGGTAGGTCTATATTTTTCAACTGTTGATTTATATGAACAAACTGTTTTTATATACTCTTTTATTTGATATGATTTTAATTAAAACTAATGATAAAAAAAATAAATTCTGTTTGTTTAGCACGTTTGAATTGAGATGTACTTGAGTTGAAAAATAAATTTACATAAGAGAAAATAAAAGTTTAATTTAATTTTTTACGAGAAAAAACATTATAGCAGAAAATTTGAATTATGATTCGGATGGTGAAACAACAAACCCACACTACTTGTATGAGGTTCTACCGTAAAAGGATCCTCTTTTGTAATTTTTTGAATTAATAGTTTTTTTTTTTTTTTCCCTTTTGGCCCTTAATGTTTTGGTAATGAGAGAATGTCTTAATGTATAGAAATGTTAAGCGCCTAAACTTCATGGTAGAGCTTCTTAATTCTTAAGGGGACAAAACAAAATAATAAAAAAATAAAAAACAAAACAAAACTTAAGTGGAATGTCAATATATTCTTTTGCATGCCTTTTCCTTTAAGAAATTTAGATATACAGTCTCCTTCACTCTATGATATCTTTCTTATTCGATATTAAATCTAGAGATTTATAATTTGCATGTCCCCTCGACCGATCCTTATCATGTACGGGTCTTCTTGGAAATGCCTTATGGGTTTAATAGTCTCGCAAGTTATTGACCCAAACACACACACCAAAAAAAAAAAAAAATACCATTCTCGAAAGTTTTAGGGTCCGTTTGGTTGGGGGATTCGTCTCCCGATTCGAATCATGATTCGTGGTTTGCTACAGTAGTTTCTCTCACAAAAAATACACGTAAATCGAAAATGGTTCAAATCACATAATTCGAATCTAATTTATTTTTTTTTCCACCGTTTACTTGAGTCTACTTTGAGTTTGGTGGATAAGATTGATCGAATCAATAAAAGTAATTTTTTTAACTCCAAATTGAGTGAAAATGGAATAATAATGATAATGAACTGATAATTATAATCATCATCATAATAGCAATAGACTAATTTTTGTAATTGAAATTAATTTTTCAAAGCTTGGATTGGATATCATGTTATGCATTCAAGTGAAAAACTTTGCTCAATAGTGAATACTTAATACTATAATGAATAAAGAAATTATTAATGTGTCATTAGGGAGAAGAGTTTTCGTATATAACTAGCTGAATGTATGTACTCATTGCCTACTATACTATATAATTAGATTAATAATAATTAAATAGTAGTATTTATTATATGAATGTAAAACATGTATACATTAGTATTACAACTGATCATATCAGATTTATTGGCCATCTAATTAGCAAAGCAGTTCTAGCAAAAAAAAAAAAAAAAAAAAAAAAAAAAAGGGGAAGGAAAAGGGGTTTTGCTTTAAATATGACAACACAGGGAAATGGATTGATAAACAGATCATCATATATACTTTGTCTTCTTGGCATTATTTAGTCATAATTATTTGTTATCATATCAACTATATATTTGAGATGATAGCGCAAATTGCAAGTTGGTTTGCTCTATTATTTTATTATTTTATTTTTTTAATACAAAATGAATGAAGAAAGCTACTCATTTTAAGTAGGACTTAATGTGACTCGAATTCTCAATTTATAATTAAAGTGAACGAGCTTATAATTAATTGTGTGTTATCCTTACACCTCGTTTGATCTATTAATTAGGACTTAATAATGCACGAATTTTAATTTCTTAATATAATGAGCTAAAAAGGAAACGATTATTGTTCTAGAGTCTAGTTTGGAGGGTTTAAAAGTTGAATGGAGAAAGCGCGAAAAGAATAAAAAAGAGAAAAAAAAAAGAAAAAAAAAAAGACAAGAAATCACATGCAGACACAGAAGAGATAAAAATATTTTTTGGCAGAGGACACGTGTACTCTTAGATAGATTAGAAAGATATATAAATTTAAGCTATATTATTATAAGGCAAAGGCCCGGTCCACACACAACCGGATTAGCAAGTCAAAAATCCGCGTTTTTTCAGAATGTGAGGTAGGGCCCAGATAAGGCGGTCGTCGTGCATTAAATGCAAAATCACCGGCCCTGTCGACATTTCTTCCGTACAGAAGGTATACCGGCACGTGCCGGTCATTTCCTAGGTGGGAAACTCCCTCTAGCCAAGCTGTTCTCCAAAATCCCAACCTCTCAATTAGCCGGTCCATTCATACATTTCACACCCAAAATAAAATAAAATAAAATAAAGAAGAAAGAAAAAAAAAAAGAAAGAGAATAATATTAATTAATTATTAATTAAAATAAATAAATAAAAACCCACAAAAAAACCTAAACAGTCTCTTCACTAGTCTATCTCTCTCTCCTCTATTCTCTATTCTCTCTCTCCTCTCTGGGTTTTGTAATAAAACTACTTGGAGAACAAGTTCAAAAATGGGAGAGAATATGTGCTTATAGAAGCTCTTCCTTTTTGGTTTTTTTTTTTTCTTTTTTTTTTTTTTTGGGTGATCACCATCTAAAGAAAGAAAAAGAGAAAATTTTGTCAAAATCCCATGGACAAGAAATTAGAGGATCATCATCATCATCATCATCACCACCAACAACAACAATATCTTCATCACAATCAGTCGTCCAATCCCATGATCATGATTCCAAACACCACCAACAACAACATGATCTTCTCCGACGACACCATATTTGATCACACCATGATGATCAATAATATGCACCATCCGCTAATCTGTGATGATCATATGATGATTAATCAAAAGGCCGGCTTCATGGACTTGTTGGGCTTCCAAGATCATTACATGACTAGTATTTCATCCTCTAATTCTTTCTTAGATTTGACTTCTCTAATCTCCTCCACTACCGCCACAACTGCACCGCCACCGCCTCCTCCACCGCCGCCGCCGCCTCCCCAAGAAACGACACCGTCTCTCCCGGAGAGTACTACTACATGCTCAGAGGTTCTGAACAGTGCTGTTACTACTCCCACAACTCCGAACTCAGATTCCATTTCTTCTTCCTCCAATGAAGACCAAACCAACATTAACAAGCAATCAGTAGTCTCGGATCATCAGCAGGAGACGACGACAGTGGCAGAGCAGGATGATCAGGAGAAGACCCAGAAGCAGTAAGTTCTCTCTCTTTTTTTTTCCCCCTTTTTTTTTTGTGTCGCTTTCTTTTTTTAGTGTTATTATTGTTAGGTGTTATTTCCTTGTCATGCCTGTTACACTATAGATATAGTATGAAGTACATAGAACTTGCTAGATAGCTAGTTCTGTTGCTGTGGTTTTGATGGGGATTATAGTTAATTATATTATATTATGTGATTTTGGTCATAAGGAGTGTAATGATTAACAGTTTGCGGTTCGAACATCAAGATCTCCTTCATGGTTAATTTTCTTGTTTTTATTTTTATTTTTATTTTTATTTTTTTTTGTGAAATTTTTGTATCATAAAGGGATATTCATGAGCATGAAGTGATTTTGTGGGGTTTAAAGTTGATTAATTAATATTATGTTTTATGGTTGATTAATCTTAGGTTGAAGCCCAAAAAGAAGAACCAAAAAAAGCAAAGAGAGCCGAGATTTGCGTTCATGACAAAGAGCGACGTGGATCATCTAGATGATGGCTACAGATGGCGCAAATACGGGCAAAAAGCTGTGAAAAATAACCCCTATCCCAGGTATATATAAACTATATATACACAGTACTATATCTATATACAAGATCAAATCGTAAAAGCCCCTTTCATTTATGGTCCACCTATATATATATGTATATATTAATGTTAATTGATTTTCACACTTTAAATGATCACCCATAACTCATTAAGATCATATAATTATAATGGAAAACTTTTTTCCTTTTTGTGTTGGAATATTTTTTTTTTTTCTTTGCTCATCCTTTTTTGCTTTCTTACTGACCACGCAAAAAATTAAAGAAAGAAATGTTTGCCTTTGCCACACTACAGGAGCTACTACCGCTGCACCAGCGGCGGCTGCGGCGTCAAAAAGCGAGTCGAGAGATCCTCCGACGACGCAACCATTGTCGTCACCACCTACGAAGGCCAACACACGCATCCCTGCCCCATTACCCCACGTGGCAGCCTCGGTATCGCCGCTTCATCGGAGCACCACGCCGGCGGCGGGGGCTTCATCTCCGCGGTGGCTAATTCGCACTTTGGTGTCGGTCCACAGTTGCAGCCTCATCATCCTTTTCACCATCATCAACAACTACAGCAACAACAACAACAACAATTACAGGCTTCTTACAATAATGTGTTTAGTACTACTAGTACTCCTCCCTCGTCAAGTGCTAGTGTTGTTAATCCAACGTCGTTTCCTAGTTTTCATGTGCAAGAGATCAGACACGTTAATAACAACAACAATTACGTCGTTTCTTTCTCTTCTAATGATCCTCGCCATAATATTAATTCATCTTCTTCTTCGGCATCTTCGATTAGAGATCATGGGCTTCTTCAGGACATTATTGTACCGTCTCAGATCATGATGAGAAAGGAGTACAAAGGGGAGACGTTGAATGATCATTAGCGATGATTTTTGTCATTGCTTTTGGAGATGATCATCTTGATATAATGGTATGGACTTCTCTAACTAACTACATATATATGATATATATGATCTAGAGCTCATATTATATATGGGTGTTTTCGTTTTCTTTTTTTTCTTTTATTTTGTAGAAGAAATATTTGTACTACCCCACCACTACTGGCTAGCTACTTCATGTTACTTTTGTGTTATTCTTTGTACTTAAGTAGGGGTAATTGATCGGTTTTATTATATATGGGCATATATATGTGTATACATTGGGGGTTTTTGTATAATATTATTACTTCATTTTGTTTTTTTCATTCAATTAATAGTCTCGTTTTTACGATCATTCTCTAATCTTCTTCCTTAATTATCTTATCCCTTCTTCTTAATTTCTTTTGATAATGTGATTGCCGACGGAATTGGATGTGATGAAGTGTTGTTAGTTAGGGGTGTTTTTGTCACAAAAATTGGTGTACGAGTGGTTAGGGTTTCTCTATTAGGAAAGGAATATGGAATATGAGATATGTATAACTTGTTGATCCTATTTATGGGTCAGTAATGGTGGTAATTATTATAAACCCTAAAGATACATAGAGTCGTTGTGTATAAATATATCACAAATAAGTCATAAAAACATATCATAGGGACCAACGGGGGGGGGGGGGGGGGGGGGGGGGGGGGGGTGTGTTGAAGGAAGAGAGAGAGAGAGATCAGATGGAATTGAAAGAGAGAATGGTGAGAGATTTGGTGTGCGATATGGTTCATAAAAGCATTATTATTGTTGACATATATACCAATTCTTATACGCCATTGAGTTGTTGAAGTAGATGTCCATATTGCACCGTCTTTTTATATAGCCAAGGATGTACAGCTTATTTATTTGATACGTATTGCTATCCATATACGTTTTTACACCTAACGTATGGCCTAACTATCTATATATATACATGTGTGTGTGTATAATCTTTTCAAACAGAAGAAGAGAATCGATTCGAAAATTTCACTTTCCGACTCTTTTTACACTATATTGTTAGATTAATGCAATTACCTTGTGCGTATACCCAAGTAAATATATGTGTACAAGTGATACGCGTTGAGTGGATAAATTATGACTTTATAACGCTGCTGTTTTCCTACTTTTCAAACGAGTTAAGTTTAGTTAGGAGCAGGATCCTTGTGAACAACTTTGTGAGAACATTAGGATAAGGCTTCGTGAATGAATTAGTTTATATAATGTATAATTATTTATATATATATATATATATATCTATTTGTGAGGGAATATACGTACGTACATCTATATTTTATAACTTTGTTCTTCCTTGAGTATATATACCAGCTTTTATTTATACTCTGATATAACTAATCTCTCTCTCTCTCTCTCTCTCTCTCTCTCTCTCTCTCTCTCTCTCTCTGGGAACTGGAAATGAGTGCCATTACTTGACTTGCTGAGAGGACCTATATCTCATGACAAAAGCACGTGGGGTTAAGATGCATGCAGCACAAAATAAAGCAGTTGTTCCTTAATGATTTGCGACATGCATTTTTGAGGATTTTGTTGACTACAGAATCTATAGTTAGGAATAACACCTTGAATATTAACTGTAAATATAATATATATATTACACACAATTTTTTCATATGATCATCTCTCATATACTAAAGTTTATTACCAATGAAATCTATACATAGATGGAGTTCGTACATTATTTATCTTCATCACTTCTTTACGCGACAAGGAAATTTTTACCAATTACTTAGCCTATTTTCTTGTGTATATAAATGCGTTATATATACAAATATATATATAATATTAATTCCCTACTATGTAGCTCACCTTTATATATCTTTGATTAGAAAGAATCTTTCCATATCTTTGATAATTAGAGTTGGTTCTAGAACTACCGCGATTCTAATCCATAATTAACTCGAGTGCCCACCAGCTGATAATCAGAAGCCTAGCTAGCTAGAAAAAGACACCAATAAGGGTATAGTGATTATTTGGAGAAAGCTAATCTATCCCAAAAGCTTAAACCATTTGGAGGTGGACTAACAATAGTTTTATACTTGAATATTTCCCCTTACGTGTGAGCTGAACAATAGGCAATCGTGTGGGTAAATTAATTAGAAAGCCCAACACGTGAATATTTAAGCCCGAGATATATTAAAGACCCAACACATGATGACAATTTTAAATAAGGATAAAGAGTGCAATTACGGGAGTTTGAACTTAGGACCTCCCGCTCTGATACCATGTTAGTTTAGCAATCCATCTCAGAAGCTTAAGCTATTAGGAGGTGAGCCAACAATACTTTTATACTTTAACAGAGCTTAAAAAAAAAAACAAAAAAAAAAAAAAACCTTTAGCCTTGATTTTAGGTGTAAGTTGATGATAGAACCGCATAGGAATTTGCTTTTTTTAGGGTGTCCAATATATTTCCATATATTAGATCCCTGAACACCATACATACATACATACATATATTAATTATATATATATATATATTGTGTTGGAAAGACGTGCATCCTCTGTATACATGTATATCTACTTTAAAAACCCTGTTCCCGAATCACACATGTAATTAATTAGCTGTATACAAAATTTTCTAGTGGAATTTTGCTTCCTTTCCATTTTCCCACTTACGTTATTAAAAAAGAAAAAAAAAAAAGATGAATTGAATTGTGTTTCTATACTTTACGGAATAAAAATAGAAAAAAAAAAACCTCTTTAAATTGCAATTTAGTCAAAAAAGCAGATTCTTCTTGTAAAACGCATAAAATGAATTGCGTGCCATCGTTTTAGCTATTAAAACTTTATTCATTGCGGACCTCTCGAAGCAATATTAGGACTTGACAAGGAAGATATATGTAACCTCTTTTTTTTTTTTTTTCTTTTTTTATTTCTAGTAATGAGTGTATATAACTTTACAGAAGATTTACATCGCAACTAATGATTTCCCTTCTGCGCTTGTGATGAGCTGATTATAGTAAAACACTCCATGCATGTATACGCATGGAATACAATTATAAACTGCATATATATCATTGTATGAGTTTTCTTCCTTTATTCAACGTGTTGGTATGTGTTAGAACTTTAGTCGTTGGGCCA
The DNA here is from genome assembly GCA_029231665.1 of Morus indica. Taxonomy (NCBI): domain Eukaryota; kingdom Viridiplantae; phylum Streptophyta; class Magnoliopsida; order Rosales; family Moraceae; genus Morus; species Morus indica. The sequence goes on along the minus strand of JACAGA010000037.1, from coordinate 500,660 downwards.
AAACTCTATATTTGGGCAACTTCAAACCCACAAAGAGCCCAACCCAATAACTCTACTTCTTTTTTTTTTTTTTTTTGCTTGGAAACACTACGACAAGGAAACTAATACATGGAGAAAACAAAAATATCATTTTGTCAGGGCCAAAATCATTATTTTTTTTTTAAATAAAATTTCAAGTTTAACTATTTTTTTTTCTAACTCTTTTATTTATGTCACTGTACAAAATTTTGATGTTACTACGGAGAATGACCTATAGGATACGAAATAATAACCTGTAAATTATGAAAAGATAACCGGCTGATTATTAATAGTATAAGTTAAATTTAACAACAGAAATAAAATAGTGTTACTTTATTGATGACATTTTTAAAAATATTCCCTTTTTTTCTTGGAGAACGACAAACATATCATTTTGTTTGGGCAAATTTTTTCCTTGAAAAAAGACAAAAATATTATCATTACTTATCCAAAGGTATCATTGTTGTCATGTAACACAACAATTATATTACTTGGTACATGACCAAAGCTCTAAAAAGACATGAGTCCATCATTCGACTCAAATAAAACATTAGAATTTTTCAAATCATTGAAATGAATCCGTTTCCCCACACCCCCCCACCCCCCGAAAAACGAATGAATCTGTTGAGCCAATGATCTTCAGGGTTTTTGACTCAGCCAAAACTCCTTTAGATTTAAAGTTATTCAAATACTTCAATAAAATGGTTTATTATTAGACTTTTAAGGCCAACAACTACTTTTATGTAACCAACACTAAACGAACCATTTTATTTTAAAGGGCAATATAATGTATTCATTAAAGGACCACTAAGGGGTTAGAATACAAAGCAACACTAAAGTTAAAGAAACAGGTGTAACTCACGTGATTAGATAATACAAACACACTCTTATCACAAAAACAAAGAGGTCTCATCCATAAAAGTGACACTAGAACAAAGTTCGGCCACGTAGAAATGATTTAAGATGAGACACATCTTAGTCCAACTATAGACCCAAATCACAGTACAACTCAGTCTCAGATGGGTGGGGATCACCACCCTCTATCTGAGAGACACACCACAAACATGAGTGGTGGGGAGATCACCCTCTAATTGAGACAAAACGTTAGTAGATGGAGAAACCATCATCGTTATTACAACACAAATATAAATAAAAATCATAAAAATATTAAAACGTCTATAAAGATCCTAGAAGATTAACTTACTAAAATTGAGCCTCTCAATGCTGAAATATGTGAAGAATGCTAATAACAACTTTGGGAAATGGCTCACTCGCTTGGTGGATGCATCCTAGATCTACGGTTGAAAAGCAACAGCCTCTTCCCCGTACACCGCTCCAAACTAGAGACTTTCAACATCTTCAACAGCACAAACTCGACCATAGTGAATTTTGTGACCTTTTCGCGATAGCATACAACGTAAAGAAGGCGAACTACAAAGCAAAATGGGGGTTGGACCGGTAGCCCTAGCCTTACTTATAGAGGAGCACCACCCACCTACAAAACAAGACAAAAAAAGAAAAAAGAAAGTAAAAACCACACAGGGTCAGGAAGCTAAAGACCGCCAGGAGGCGGCTCAGCCAACTCTGCCCCCCAAAAAATGCAAACTTGTTGGACATTTTTATTAAGTGGGTGGACCGGGCTTGGTTGGTCTGACCTGATTTCACGATTGGGCCGCTTGGCCTAGGTTGGGCGACTTGAAATTACATTACTATTTGGGCTCGACAACATAATCTAATTGTTTTTATTTCATATTTGTTTTTTTCTTTGTAGATTTTGTTTTCAAATCTACTTTTTTGACTATTTTATCTTTTGAAAAACCTTCACGTGTCATCCTCATGTTAAATTCCATTTGAAAATAAACAATTTACTAATATAGGGACCAAACTAAATATTTCAGAAACATCAAGTTAGACCTTTAAAAATAAATGCCGAGGGCTAAATTGTGGCAAGTGCATATCACTTAAGGTAACTAGTGTAAATAATTCCCTTTCTCTTTTTACTTAGTATTTGGAATCGTGTTCGTTAACATAACTTAGAAGAATATAAAGAATATTATTCATAACCAACAAAAATATGATAATAAATACAGAAATAGTAGGAAATAGGCCAATATGAAAAGCTTAAAAAAGTATATAGGCCAATTTTTAGTTATAGAAATTAATAGGTCATAACTTGTCAAGTTATGGTTCATAATCAGATAAGTTATGGATAAACTTGTCAAGTTATGATTCATAACCAGACAAGTTATGGATAAAAATCGTGAATTACGGACAATAACTTATCAAGTTATGGTTCATAACCAGATAAGTTATAGACAAAAATAATAATTTGACATATTTATTAACTTATGTAAACTATTAACCTTTAATTTTAATTCATCTCAAATCTTGATCTATTTCTCTCTTTCTTCCTAATAAATATTATATAAAGTTTTATAAAAGCTTATAGACACATCTAATGATCATCCAATAGCTACTATGGGCTTTCACACAGAAATGGACGTGCCTCAAAACTGGCCGCCTATGTGCAGACCAAACCAACGGTGGGCTTGGCTTGGCTTTCACGTTTGGTCATATTGTTGACAAAGCCTTCACATGGGGTGCTCAAACATCAACTATACTAGAATGTCTGCTTATATGATTATTCCTTTCTTCATTTCACATTCAATGAATCTTTCGCTCTCAAAAATAAATTACATAAAAGAAAGAAATTCAATGAATATTAGCATCCGTATGGATGGAATCTCTGGTTTCCAAACTTAAAGTTGAATCCTTTTATTTTGTTATTATTATTTTGTTTTTGGGTTTTATACGAATTTGGTGACAGGTTCTATTTATTCCCACTGAAGTGACCCAACGACAGTGTTGCAAGGAGACAATGATTATGCTACCTTACCACAAAGCACGGTACTCTTTGTCAATGCCCCTTGTTAAAACATGTAAATGACTAATAAGCACATAATGTGTGAGTGTGTGTGTGTATATATATATATATGAAGTGGGTTCAATTGGTATTCTAATATTACTCATTAATAAATATTATTATTTTAATTATAAAATATTGAATTTAAAGATTATATAAATTAAACAGTTAACTAAAAATAATTTATGACAAATATTAAAATTGGATTTTTTATCATATTACGCAATTAAATTTTTATTTTTATATATATTATTGATGGGTGACTACGATAAAAATTTAACTATTAAAAACTCGTATATATATGTATATATATATCTATATTACGCTATCTTATTAAATTTCTATATTTATAGGTGACTACTAATAAAAACGTAACTATTAAAAACTCATCCATATATATGTATATATTTATATATATATTATGTCCATGCATATTTAAACAAAGTTTCTTCACGGTCTGCAATATACATCCAGCTCTTGTTATAAATTATGGCCTCGTTTATTTCACATATTTAAGTTTAGAATTTGAGTTTTGTTACGGTAAAAAGTTCTTAAAAACAGTTACATCTAATTTTTTTCTGTTACAATAAAAAACTCTAACATAAAATTACATCTCAATTCAAATTAAAAACTCAAATTAACGAACTAAATATGTACATATTTTTTTGGCCATGTCGTCATGCCATGGGAACATGGAGTAGGATTATTTCTAATGTGCGTAATATGCTTAGGTTGCTACAGCCGGCAGAATAGAATATATATATATACATATATATATATATATATAGACACACACACACACATTTATTTGCATTTTATGCTTTGTTGTTGGGGCGGCTAATCATTGAAATTATGGGTTTGCAGATTATGCCCTAAATAATTTAGAATTGGAATCTATGCAACGGAAAAGAAAAGGAGAAAAAATTAAAGAGACTTCAAAAATAATTCATGATTTTTTAAGCCAAGCCTTGGATTGGAAAGGACAATTAGGGAGAATATCAAGACGAAATTAGTAGAACAGAGAAACAAATTCAACTTTACTCAATCACACCCACTACGTACAGGAATCGGTGAGCCTTGACTTTGAATTTTGTGTGCCTTGTTTCATAAAGATATATGCCGTTATGTGTTCATGCACCTTTTATCTTTTCAGTATAATTATATCTTAATTTTTTTGCTATTTTACATTCGAATGGAGATTTGTTTCAATTTCTTCCGCAAAGTTAAGGATGATCAAATATATATAGAAAATTTTAGGACATATTTGATCCACCTAAGCACTTTGTATTGTATTATTTAATAATAATATAATATTTTGTAAAATTTATATATTGTAAAATTTTATATGAGATTTAAAATTAATAAGATACGAAGTGTGATATTTAATACGGAAAATAAACATTTATTAAACCGTATTATGCAATTTAATTTAAAATATTATATTAAAAATATATAAAATATTTCACAAATATCAATGCGGGTTGGGTTTTGAGACCGACGTTAGGGTTGAGTTTTGAGACTGGAGCGATGTTGGGTTTATTATTTTTAAAAAATTATATTTTGACCCCTAAACTTTTAAAAAATTATATTTTGACCCCTAAACTTTTAAAAAATTATGTTTTGTATCCTTAATTTCTCAAAATCATATTTTGACCCTTTGCCTTTTTAAAATTATATTTTTACGCCTTGATTTTTTTAAAAAAAAAATTACAATTTGACTCCATTTTAAAAAGTTTTTGCAAAAAGACCCCTATATAGCAAAAAAGTTTTTGCAAAAATATAGCTTCTTCCAAATGTTAGGTTCGAGATTAGAGTCGAATTAGGTTATGATTAGACCTAAATTTTATCTTATTACAAACTAATACGTAAATAGATTACAATGATAAAAATAATATAATGTTTAATAATACCACTAACTAAACACTGTATTGTATAAAAATTATATAATGCAATATAATACTACACGATACGATACAATACAATACCATACACATACTCTTCCATATTTATATTTGTCAAGGACTACTTTGCATATATTCTTATCACCCTATGTGAGCCCTATATATTGGCGTATGTTTTCACATAACACCACATTTTACAATAGTTTTTAATCATAGTAAACAACAAACGGAAAACCATATACATATAAATTGGATATTATACGTGTGTTCTATTGCACTCAAGGATCACCTAACTTACAATTAATAATATATATATATATATATATATATTCCCAAGCCTACCTTAAATTATAAAAGCAGTCCCCTGTATGTTTGTGCGTAGTTTTGTTGGCCCTGTTGCTCTCAATCACCTATCCATCGACAAGCATCTTTTTCTTTATTTTTTAAAACTAATATAATGTTATGATATTAGCTGTCTATATTAGTCAAAATTACCATGCAAATCAATCAAAGTTAATGTTTATATTAGAATTTTACTGTGCAAATAGTAACCATAAATAATAAGTACTATGCAAATAATAACCGTGAATAATGCTAAAAATTTTCCTATAAATAGAGCTTTAAGGCTCTTCATTTTAAATACATTCACAAAATTAATGAAAGTCTATCTAATATTTTTTTTTCTTAGTTTTGCATTTTCTTAGTTTTCATAACATGTTATCAGCACGAACGTTCTATTTCTACTGCGATTGTCTACATTTATTAATTTAAAAAAAGGAGAATTTGATCCAATTACAAACATCTACCTTAAAGTCAAAAGAAAGTAGATCCTAGCCCTAGTCCTACTACAAGTTTCTACCCTTATTAATTTAAGTGAAAGGTAAGTAAATATACTCTATTATTTTATATTCATACAAAGGAGGCCTATGTCACCAACGTATTATAATTTTTATAATTTTGTTGTTATACACCCTTCGAAAGGTTTACCAAGTAGTTTGTCGTGTTTGTATTCTCATAAATGAATGACTATGCTGCCTGCAGGTAATAATTTCTCATTGCACTTTCTGCATGCATATTACTATTCTCATATGTTTATTTTTCTACATCATTTAAGGTATACAATTGTAATTTTTCTTCCACTTCTAACGGTAATATAACGGATTTTTACACCACTATTAACGGCTATAAATGGCTAGTTTTTACTCTATAAAATGTGGTTTTTCTTAACACATATAATTCACTTCTCATCTTTTCTTCCCCCTTCTTAATATTTTATATTTCACTTCTCATCTTCTGTTCACTATTCTTAATATAATCTTCACGATATGGCGAACATAATGATGATGTTTGTTATTTTAGTAGTCATTTTCTCTATTTTTACTATTTTTTATTGAAGATCAGTTTCCACACGATTTCTAATATTTTCTTGCAATACTCATACTTGTAATATTTTCTCTTTTATTTATTGCTATCATGATTAACATGTAATTTTAATGGTACTATCTATTGTAATAATAATACTATGATTCTTATTATATTGATGTTCTATTATAGTTATCACCATGTCGAATATTGCCAAACTTGAGTTCGTTGCACTCGATATTACGAGAAAAAATTATATGTCTTGGAACATAGATGTACAAATGCATCTAGAGTCAATGGGTACTGATACCATTAAAGAAACTAATAACAAGTCACCACAAGAAAAGTCAAAAGCGATGATTTTCCTTCATAAACATCTTGATGAAGGCTTGAAAAACAAATATCTCACGGTTAAAGATCCACTTATCCTTTAGAAAAGTCTGAAGGAGAGATACGACTACCAGAAGGAAGTCGTACTACCCGTCACTCGTGATCAGTGGAACAATTTACGTTTTCAGGATTTTAAGAAAGTCAACTACTATAACTCTGCAGTGTTTAGAATTATTTCGCAACTGAAATTTTGTGGAATAAAAATCACAGATGGTGAAATGCTAGAGAAAACCTACTCCACTTTCAATGCATCTCACATTACCTTGCAATAATAATATCGTTTGCGCAGTTATAAGAAATTTTCTGAGTTAATCTCAGCTCTTCTTGCGGCAGAGAAAAATAATGAATTATTGATTAAAAATCATTAATCTCGTCCCACTGGTTCAACAGCAGATCCTGAAGCAAATGCTGCATTCTCTAAAATTCAAGACAGAGCAAAATTGTGGTCGTGGTTGAGGATGTGGTAGAAGTGGTTATTACAACCTTTTACAAAATAACATGATCCAGAACAAGCGTCATGACAAAAGAAAATATGCATATGCAAGTTTTCCCAGAATCCTGAAAATTCTTGTTATAGATGCGATACTAAAGGACATTGGTCTAGAATTTGTTGAACACCGGAACATCTTTGTAAACTTTACAAGGCATCCTTGAATGAGAAAGAAAAGGAAGTAAATTTTAATGAACACCGCGATCCTATAAATGACTCAACCCATCTTGATGTCTCAGACTTCACATATGAGTTTATAGATAAGACTATTAGTGATAACTAGATAGATATATTATACTCTTATATATTTGCATTGCATTTTATTTTTGTATTGGATTTGTTTTATGTATGTTGTACTTCTTTACATAAAATCCTATATTATGTATTTTCTTAAAATTCATGAAATTTTTATGATATTATTATTATTTTTGTGTGAAGCTTAATATGTATGGAGCAAAGTTTAAAGCTAATATCGGGGATATTTGTATTCCAGATAGTGGTACAATGCAAACTATCCTAAAATCTAAACAATACTTCTCATTTAAAACCAGTCTAGACAATAATCAATACAATATCAGGTGCTGTAGATCTGGTTGAGGGGACTGGTAGAGCAAGTTTTGTATTGCCAAATGTAATAAAGTTTTCCATAAATGATGCTCTATTTTCACCAAAGTGTAAATGAAATTTGTTGAATTTCAAAGACATGTATCTTCTGTGATATGATACACAATCTAAAATTGAAAAGAATGAGAAATTTATGTATTTAACTACTAACATATTAGGAAAGAAGTATATATTAAAACTTCCAAAACTCTCTTTGGGATTACATTACATATATGTAAATGTGATAGAGTCACACATGGTAGTTAAAGAAGATCCCCAAATATTAACCCTATGGCATGATTGTTTGGCTCATCCTAGTTCAATAATGATGTGAAGAATCGTGAAAAGTTCACATGAACATTCATTAAAAGGCTAGTAGATCTTTTAAATAAATAAAGTTCTATGTGAAGCTTGTTCTCTTGGTAAACTAATTCCAAGGCCTTCACCAGTCAAAATTGAAATAGAATCACCTACATTTTTTAAACGTATTCAAGATGATATATGTGGGCCTATACACCCACCGTGCAGACCATTTTGATATTTTTTGGTATTAATAGATGCATCCAGTATGGTCACATGTTTGCTTATTATCTACTCCAAGTGTGGCATTTGTGAGATTTCTTGCTCAGATAATTAAATTATGAGCACAATTTCCTGACTATACAATCAAGAAAGTTAGACTTGATAATGCTGGTTAATTCACATCTAAAGTATTTAATGATTATTGTATGTCCATTGAAATTATTGTCGAACATCCTGTTGCTCACGTGCATACACAAAATTGTTTGGCTGAATCATTGATTAAACGCCTCTAAGTTATTGCTAGACCATTAATAATGAGAACAAAGCTACCTATTCCTATATGGGGTTTATGTAATTTTACATGCTATGGTGTTAATTAGCATCAGACCAAGTGCTTATAATAATTACTCCCCTTTACAACTGGCATGTGGTCATGTACCAAATATCTCCCATTTAAAAATTTTTGGTTGTGCGGTATATGAACCAATTTTTCCATTACAACGCACAAAGATGGGTCCTCAAAGAAGATTGGGAATATGCATTGGATATGAATCCCCTTTTATCATCAAATATCTTGAGCCTCAAATTGGTGATGTTTTTACGGCACATTTTGCCTAATGTAATTTTAATGTGGTAGTCTTCTTAGCATTAAGGGGAGAAAATAAACAGCTGGAAAAGGAAATTACATGGTATGAACCATCATTGTTTCATATTGATCCTTACAAAAAGCAATGTGAACTAGAAGTGTAAAAGATTATGCACTTACAATACTTAGTAAATCCATTACTATATATGTTCACTTATACAAAATAGGTGACTAAATCATATGTACCAGTTGCAAATGCACTCAGATTGAAATCCTAAAAGGACAATCTAAGAATGAAGTCATTAATATGTCTAAAATACACCTAAAGCATGGCAGACCTATTGATTCTAAAGATAAAAATCCTCAAAAAAGAAAGGGACCAAATGAGCATAATGACCCCGATTTGGAGGAAAATGCTCCAAGAGAAACACAAAATAATACAAATGAAGAGATTATCAATATCGTAGAAAATTCTGAAGGTTTTGAGAATAGTGAAATCTCTATTGACTATATCGATACAAGAGGATTATGGAACCAAAATGAAATTTAAAATATTGATGAAATATTTTCTTACTCTGTGGCATGTGAAATTATTAATGGAACTAAGGATTCTGAATCAAGATGCATTTCTGAATGCCAAAATAGACACAATTGAATCAAATGGAAAGATGCTATACAGGTTGAGTTAAATTCTCTTAATAAGCGTAATGTTTTTAGACATATTGTCTTAACGCCTGAAGTCGTGAGACCTGTAAGATACAAATGGGTTTTTGTGTGAAAACGCAATGAGAAAATTAAAATTGTAAAGTATAAAGCTCAACGTGTTGCATAAGGTTTTTCATAAAGACCCGGGATCGATTATGAGGAAACGTATTCTCTTGCAATGGATACAATTACGTTCAGATATTTACTTAGCCTAAGTTTCTGAAAATTTAGAGATGCATCTTATAGATGTTGTTATAGCATATTTGTATGGATTGCTTGATAGTAATATCTGTATGAAAATTCCTAATGGATTTAAGATGCCTCAAGGACTAAAGTCAAAACCTAAAGATATATGTTCGATTAAGTTACAAAGATCATTATATGGGTTGAAGCAATCTGGATGCACGTGTTATAATCACTTAAGTGAATATTTGTCAAAAGAAGGATATGTAAATAATCACATATGCCCATGTGTTTTTAATAAGAGAACAACATCTGATTTTGTTATAATCACTATCTATGTTGATGATTTGAACATCTTTGGAACTCATAAAGAAATTCAAAAAGCTCTAATATACTTAAAAGATGAATTTGAAATGAAAGACTTTAGAAAAACAAAATATTGTCTTGGTTTACAGATTGAGCACCTTTAAAGTGAAATAATTGTGCATCAATCAAACTATACTAAAAAGGTCTTAAAGCGCTTTAATAGGGATAAAGCAAACCCTTTAAGTACTCCAATGATTATTAGATCACTTAATGTTGAAAAGGATCCATTTCGCCCTTGCGAAAGTAATGAAGAAGTCCTTGGTCCTCAAGCATCATATTTAAGTGTAATAGGAGCTCTTATGTATCTTGCTAATTGTACTTGACCAGATATAGCTTTTGTTACTAATCAATTAGCAAGATTTAGCTCATCTCCTACACAAAGACATTAGAATGAAATTAAACATAAATTCTATTATCTTCGAGAAACATTTTATTTGGATTATTTTATCCTAAAGGATCAAAACAAGGGATGATTGGTTTTGCAAATGCAGGATATTTGTTTAGTCCACATAAAGTCAGGTCTCAAACTAGATACGTGTTCACATGTGGAGGTACTTCTGTTTCATGGCGTTCACAAAAGCAAACACTTGTTGCTCTTTCTTCAAATTATGCTGAAGTTATTACACTCCATGAAGCAGTCAAGAATGTGTATGGCTGAGGTCTATGACTTACCATATCCAAGAAACTTGCAGACTATCTATCAGTATTATTTGAAGACAATGCAACATGTGTCGCTCAAATAAAAGAAGGTTACGTCAAAAGAGACAACATAAAGGAACACATATTCCCGAAGTTCTTCTCATACTCCTAAGAGCTCAAAAAGAATAAGGATATTGATATTCAATACATTCGATCAAGTGACAATGCAACATATCTTTTCACAAAGGCACTTCCCACTACAATATTCAAAAAGCATATTCATAGTATCAGAATGCGTCATCTATAAGATTTATGAGGAATGCTTGTACATGTTAACTTGAAGGGGAGTTTACATGACTGTACTCTTTTCCTCTTATTATGGTTTTATCCCACTAGGTTTTCCTGATAAGGTTTTTAACGAGGCAGTATAAACACATATATATAAATGATGTACTCATTTTTCTCTTTCCTATGGCTTTTATCCCACTGGATTTTTTCTAGCAAGATTTTTAATGAGGCATCATGAATGGTGGTCATCTAAGGAGGAGTGCTATGAATAGTAGCTATCCACCTCAGTCAAAATTACTATGCAAGTTAGGCAAAGTTACTATTCATGTCCGAATCTTACTATGTAAATAGTAACCGTAAATAGTATGTACTATGCAAATAGTAACTATGAAAAATATGAAAAATTTTCTTATAAATAAAGCTCTAAAACTCTTTATTTTATATGTCTTCACAAGATGAATGAAACACTCACTCTTTAGATTCTCTTTTTAAAGTTTTTTTTTTAGTTTTACATTTTCTTAGTTTTCATAATATATATATATATATATATATAGTTCAAGAAATCCAACTAAAGGAGTAAAGGTGTCCTCTCTCTACATAAAAATATGATAGTGAAAATGACTGATTAATTACCCTATTCTAATAAGACACTATAAGGTGCATGTATGCACATTAATTAAAAGGGCAAGTAGGTCTCCTAGGCGTATTTGGTTATGTATTGAACAAAACAAAGTGGTCCTGATCTCCTTTAGTTCTGTCTAGGTTGGCAAAAAGCTAGGTTACCTAGCTATATAACATGGATCCATTAATGGTCTAGAGACGAGGTTGGTCCCCATATAATTAATATATCGGATACTGTGAATTTATTACCATTACTTATTATGAACTATTAACTTGGATGGTGAATTGAATTATTAGGCATTATTTTCACCTGATAATATCTAACGTCCCTTTTGAACGGCGACCTATATGGAGAAGAATAATGGCAGTCACACTAACTTAAATCTTAATTCTAGCATACTAATTTATGTAGTATGTGAGTTGTTATTTTTACATTGGTTGATATTTAAATCGTTGTCATGTCAATTAATGATAATTAATTCATCTACCAATAAAAAAAAATGACAATTCACATGTCACATTAAAATTAAGATTTGAGTTGGTGTCCCTAGCAATAATCATATAGAAAACTAGTGCAGCAAAATTATATTTCTTATGTAATGGAAATTATTGGCTAGAATATATTTATTTGGCTGCATGATATAGATGTGAAATCACCAAACCATTTTGATCAAATCATAGTTGATCGATTAGGTGCTAGTGCTAATTGAGTAATTGCATATGTTAAGTTGATGCACTGTGTGTGTTTTACGTTGTTTTCCATATATGCAGCAAAAGCGTTTCCTTCAATATGAATGATGAGACGGAATAACTGGCATCAAAATTCTCTAAAAATATCCTAATTTATTCCTTTTAAAGAATTCATAGTACTGTACTCAATTTTTCACTCAAATCTGTAAGAGAATTGACAAATTATAAGATAATAGAAGTACTGAAAGAAAGGATGTCACTAAGATATGGATGCTAATGAAGCTTTTTAAACCAGAGAAAGGATGATTTAATACTGCATTCTTATTTTTGCTAGCTAATATAATAATTTGACAATAATAAGTGTTCCCTCCCTTGAGTAACTGAGCAGGAAGCCTAGCTAGTTTGAGCATTATTTTTACAATGTTACTAATTATTTGCAAACATGATGTTCATACAATGATTGATAATTTATTTTCTCTAAAGGAATAAATTTTTAATTTGTTTTTCTAGCAAGTAGTAGTTATTACCGTACAAAAAATGACTGATTGGGTTGTGTTAATAAAATATTACACACTTTAATTTATCATCTCTGACTACGATAGAATTGTTAATTAGCACAATATATATACACATACATACATATATATATAATTAATTAAATGCGGAAATAACAAATGATGATCAACTTCAGTTACCCTCTCTCTACTCTTACTCGGGTCTTGGGGTGAAAAAAGGAATAAGAAAAAAATAATAATAATAAAAGAAAGAGCACATAAAGAATTGCAAACCGCTATATGTACCTTTATTATAAGTTGCATTAATGGTGAAGAATTTTGCATAGGCACATGATTAATGTTCTCAAAAAGTGATCTACTTTCTATTATTTTCTATGAGATTTGACGTTATAAATATTTGATTGCCCCGCATTTGAGGAAAGAAAGAGGACAGTATAAGCATCTGATCATATGAGTTATTTTCTTTCTTTTTGCTAGCAATGAGATGATTTAAATATATATAACCTAATCTATAATGAGCCATTTTTCATGTCAATAATGCATAAATGTAACCAACCCTAATCTATAACCTATACAAGTTGATCCAATCAACAACAATAATTGGAGGTACACTATTATATATGACATCTTTTTCTTCTTGTAAATTGTGGAATGACCTTGTGCATGATCACTGACTGACTGGAGAGTTCTATTTTCTATAATAGTAGTCTTTCACGCATATACATATATATATATATATATATATATATATGCACGTACTTATCCAAACCAACCTATATTGCTTGCTAACTCTCAATACATATATTTTTCCTTGTTTACTCTTAGTTTGAGCGATGAGTGAGCTAGCTCGTACAAATATATATAAATGAAATTTCAATGGTCACGTTTTTTTAAATAAATACCGACTAAATTATGGAAAGAGGTACTCGTCTATGTGTGTGTATATATAAAGTGTATATGAGATTTTCACATTCAAATTTCTTTCCATATAAAAGTATACGGGATGTCGACTAGCTAGGGTGTTTTTTTTTTTTTTCTTTTTTGGCTATTGTTGGCAATATATGTACCGGCTGAAACTCTTCAAAATATATACTCGCAAAGGGCTTTGTCTCCATGGAAGAAGACGACCCTAATTCATTATATGCCATATGCTTTTGGGTTGTAAAATACATATAAAATAATAGGACAATACTACAAATATATATATTCAAATGTTAATACTCAGTAGTGGCGACCATATGGGTTTGCCATATGCACAAGCCTTTGCTTTTTCTTTTTGCTCCTTTTCCACTTTATTTCTCTTGGAGTTTAATGGAAAAAAAAAAAAAAAAACATGGCTATGACCCCTCCATGTGGTCTAAAAAAACTTTAAGCCACACTATGCAATATATATGTATATATTATATTATTTTATATTGTAAATAAAATAAAGAGAGAAAGAAGGAAAGAAAAATTAATGAATAATGTGCTTTTCTTTTCTTGGCTTTTCTTTGTTCTCACATGGTGCAGTAGGAGAAAAAGCAGATTCAGATAAAGGAAAGGAATGGGTTAGATGGAGAAGGGTTGGCTGCTTAATTACATGGCCAAAGAAAAAGGTGATCACCGCAATATCTACGGTGTTGGAGTCTTTCATGACATCTCACATGCGACTAATGATTTTCTCCTCATGTGTGCCTCCACGTTCCTTTTCTTTCTTTTTTTTTTCTTTTTTTTTTTTTTTTTTACAACCACATAATATGTATTATATATATAACGAAAAAGCTGACATCTATCACTTTATGCATTTATTGTTTTGCATTTTATTTTTTATTTAAATAATAATATATCATGTTAGTAGAGTTTATATATCAAACAGTAAAAACAAAAAATGACAAATAGAATAGCAAAAAAATAATGCGAACATTTCTCATATTTAACATAATTCTTGCCACAATTTTATCTTCTATCTTTATCTCTCTCTTCATTCCATCATTTCTTGATATCACATGCAATAACAAGAACAAACAATATTAACATGTTATATATACAATAATATACTCATACACACACATTAGGGTCGCAATAATTCAAGATAACTGTGGTTCAAAATAGGAATTATTTGATTAATTAATCGATTTAGGACGAGAAATTTTTCTACACGCATTACACACAAGAGAGGTAATTCATGATTAATATTTATGTAGCTGAAAATCTTAATAAGGCTTAATTGCGGGTTCCTTGCTCTTATCACATTCTACCTAGTAATCAAAAAGAAATATATTCCTATAATCCTATATTTGTAGTCAACAAAATCGGTAGTCTGTTTGATATTACCTTGAATAATTCTCCATGAATATATTAATTGAAATGCACAAGCTGTTTACGGAACTGCTTCAACCATTGACAACATACGTACATAAGCCTATTCAATTAAATTATGCCCTTTTTGGGAAAATTAAGATTATTTTTCATATATATATATATATATATATTATATACACACATGACACACACCCACATATATTTTAGAAATTCAAAATATTAAAAAAATAAAAAGATAAATAAAAATAAAAGTTCATACTTCAGGAAAAAAAAAGGGCAAATTAAACAAAAGAAAAATACAATAAGCAACAATCCTATAGGGAAGACAAATGTACGAAAACAACCGGAAATAAGCACAGTTGTTTCGGTAATATATATATATATATATATATACATACAGTGGTTTTAAAATAAAAGTAGACCAAATTAAAGGAAAAAAGAGTGAGCATGTTAGTTAGAGAAGGGACTCTTGTAATTGGATAGGAGAGAGATCGACCACATGAGAAAATTCCTTAGCCAGCTCTAGTACTCGGATGATCACTTTAAGCTATATATAGTTATATATAGATATAGATAAGTGCTGGTCCATTAATCCTAGATATTCTACCTTTTTAATTAAAGAGTAAAAAGGCATTGCCTCTTATTCTGTTATTTTTTGTGAAAAAGGGCAATTGAGTAATTAACGTTCTTAAAGCTAATTATAGTCTCGCACACTCATTATTATATTTAGCAAACATTAATCCTTAGCGTCATAAAGCAACAAAACATATACCTGGGCAGTGATGTTAAGTAATGAACCATCACAAGCCACATGCTTTGGTCACTAATTATGATACGATATTGCTTTGTGGAGCCAATTGCCTTTAATTTATTTATGATGATTAGACTTTATATAGAGTACTTATTTGCTCATGTGTTAAGTAATTATCGTAGATGTTGCGTGTTAATCCATTATTTATCACCTGATTAAGTATTTATTAATCGAATTAGGGTTGCTCTCTCTATCTGTATTTTTTTTTTTTTTTTACTTTTTTGTTTTTCATGTACTCTTTAGGAAATGAGATGGGTGGTATATTAACTATTGATGATTTTATACGAAATTATTTTTGACTTATAATGAAGCACATTGTTAAATTTGGTACCCAATTTGGTGGGTGATGTAAACCTTTAGAAGTACTTGCTCATAAAGGAATTTTGCAGTTGATTGTCGGATTCAAGGATATGTATAGTTCCTTAGTTCTTAAACCATCTAGTCCCAACCTTTTAACTACCACCACTTAAAACCATGAGATGCCCGTTTTTACTTACGCAGCATGATATAAGCAAGATTATTAGATATTATTGCCCTACTTTACCCCCTATTTTACCTTAATGGATTTTTTCAATGTATGGTTTCTTATGTTAGATTTAATCACAATCATATCAATATATATATATATATATATATACTTTAAATTGATAAAATTTGATACAAATCTAACCGATCCACGATTTATAGCCTACCGTAAAAATCTCAAGACAAATTAAGGGCTCGTTTAGTTCGTTGATTCGAATTTTTAATTTGAGTTGAGATGTGATTTTATGTGAGAGCTTTTTACTCTAATAAAAAAGTTAGATGTAATTGTTTCTGAAAACTTCATACTGTAATAAAATTCAAATTATAAACTTAAATTTATAAAATAAACGGGACATAAACCAACAAGTTGGATTTTTCTTTTGCCGTCACAACTTTTCTCATATCATGTCATAAGACCCTTTGGTTAGGGAAGGTAGTGATTTCAAGTTCCGTGGAAGCAAATTTCACGCTTCATCGGCTAAATTATTTTATTTCTTTTTCTGATTTGTTTTCTTTTTTCTTTTTGGATAGGGGGAAAAGGGTCAGTCTCAAATAAGCCACATGGGTTAGGATGCGCCACGTTGAAATGATAGAACAATCTGACGTTCCATTGTGCAGTAGCTATTCTTTCAAATCTGAAATCTTAAGGAAAACATCAATAATCTTGTTGAACAATGGAGTTTTTTCTCTTTTTTTTGGACAAAAAATGATTTTTTTACTGTAAAATTTATATTAAAAATTATTTATTATATATATTTTTAATCTAATATAATTTAAATTAAATTTTATAGATGTTTAATTTATAAATTTAAAATTATAATTTAAATTATTTTTAATTTACAGATAATTTTATTTTAAAAAATATTCTCATGAATTATAAATTATAATTTAAATTATGTTATAAATCTACCAACTAAACACTCTTTTAACAGTGAGAAATTGTCCTACAAATAGATTGAGTTATGGTAGAAACTCTCCTAAACAGCATATATATATATATATATAGCGGTTTCTACAGTAGTGTCCAGTACTATTCAAACCAAGTGCCTAGTCTTGAAGACCAATCAAAGCTGATAGTGATGAAACCCAAGCACCCGTGTGCGGTGGTACCTCAAAACAAATTGGGACCTCACCTCATCACTCATGAGAGAGAGAGAGAGAGAGAGAGAGGGCTTGGCTCAAAGCAAAGGTTTGGTCCTAAGTTTGACACAGGACACATGTCAACCTTTCAAATCCTTGAGAGTGACCCTTTTCAAGGGCGACTGTCCTACATCTTCCGTCTCTTTGTCCAAAATGAATGTTTATTTTTTTTTTCTTTTTTTAGAATATTATGTAGGTCACAAAAAAATAGTTTATATATTTACGTCTCGTTCATTTTATAAATTAAAATTTTTAATTTAAGTTGATATATGATATTTTTTTTAAAAATATCACTGTAACAAACAAAGTTAGATATGACATTTTTTTAAAGTTTTTCACTATAAAAATCTAAAACTGAAAACTCAAATCGATAAAATGAACGAGGTCTTAATTTTACTTTAAACCGTTGTATATGTATCTCTTAATTAGTTTTAATTTCATATATATTCTTTTATGTAATAATGTGCTAAGACATGTATATTAATTGTATAAACCCGTTTAGTTCATTGAATTGAGTTTATAATTTGAATTAAATGTGATTTTATGTGAGAACTTTTTACTATAATAAAAAAAATTAAATGTGACTGTTTTTAAAAACATTTTATTGTAACAAAATTTAAATTCTAAACTCAAATCAGTGAAGTGAACGAAACCTTAAACATTCATAATTCTTATCGCATAATTCTTATTTTATATAGTAACACGTGTCATAATTTATCAGTGATAAATAACGACTCAAAAAGTCTATAAAGTGATGAATAACATAAAAATTATATGAGAATTTCTTTAATAATCCCTAAAAAAATAGAATATCATAATCTCATAATTTTTTAACCGTACTTTTCTATATACTCTTTTTATCTGATGTAATTTTATCAAACGGACTATAAAAAAAAAGTATGAAATTATTATATATTGCACTACCAATCAAAATATGGTATTATAATGTTTGTATACAGAAGCTCCTTCATGGTGGGTCAACACCCCACATGACTAATGTACCCTCTAACACTCATTAATGTGCCTTTGAGCTTTCTGCAACTTTGTGGAAACTCAGATACGACCAAAACCAACCCCTCCAATCACCCCTTGGGCTACTTTCAACTAAACCCAAAATTGACCCTCTTCCTTCACAAGTACTCAAAATAGTCCTTATACTACCCCTTCTTCTCTAGGTAAAATTCTCTACCTTTTGAGGGGATAATAATAATAATAATAATAATAATAATAATAATAATAATAATAATAATACTAAAAGTTGTTTCCCATTCACTTCTAGTTGAGTAAAACAAAAGTGTGTTTTTCTGAATACCACGCAATCTCATCGTTACATTCGGTGAAAAATGGCATAAATCCAAATCTTGATGGGTATTGATTAAAAATTTATAATCGGTCTGGACGGCGGAAAGCAAAAATATTATAAATTAGAGTTGTCTTTTAAGTTATTTGAATTTAAAATTAAATATTATTATAATAAAAAAAATTTTAAAAATAATTACATTTAATTTTTTAATTTTTTTATTATAATAAATAATTCTTATATAAAATTATATTTTAATTTAAATTAAAACTCAATCCACGAATTATACGGGCATTAATATTACAAAGCGGATAAATAAATCGGAGAAATATAACAGCCTTACATGTAGCAACAAAAAAAACAAAAAACAAAAAAACAAAATAGAAAAATAAGGAAAATGGAATTTCACAATTTAGTTATTATACAAACTCAGATTTGCGTTAACTACTTTGATGATATCTCTCAACGAAGTATGAGATAAAATTACTTAAAAAGAAAAAAATAAGAAAAGAGGGTAGAATCTAGATAGTAGAGAACTTGTATTTAACAGAGAAATTACTGAAGAGGAGAGAAAACATAATAAAAAAAAATACAGAAAAGAAATTTTTTTTAAAAAAATATATGAAAAATAAAAATAAGTACTCAAGTTGTCGGCGCGGAGCCGGAGCCGGAGCTTGAGCCGCCGGAGAGAAGCTCCGCGAGAGCCGACATGGTTCGGACTTGCATCTCCAGAGCCGCTATGTAATCGGTGGCTTCCTCAAGAATAACCGGAAGAGGCTGTTTCCGGCAACCGGGAACCAACCGGCCAAGAACACGGACTTTCTTCTGCACAGCCGGTAAATTCTTCCCCTTTAACCGGTAAACGCTTACTCTCGGCTTCCTCGTCGACCGGCTACTCCCGGTCACCACCGCCGCCGACGGTACCCTCTGTCTCTTCTGCTTCCTGAACTTCAGCTTGAGCCGGTTCGTCAGAATGGCTCGGCTCCAGCGCGTGCGCCCCTTAGCCGTCACGGCCAAGGCTCTATCCGCCGCCTCCCGCACCGCTCTTCCCCGCCGCGGCGCCGGCGGTGCTCCGCCGACGTCGTCGCCAATGGTGACGTGGCTGAGGGCCTTGACGAGTTTAGAGGAGTAGATTTGCTGTTGCGCCTCGGACTTCCAGGTCTGAGCTTGACGCGCCAAATCGGCGTGGTCCTGTTTGGCTAGCGGGAAAGTTTTCTTCTTTCTGAGTTTCTTTCTCTGCGGGCGATCGGTGTTCGTTACGGGATTGGAAGAAGAAATCAGAGATGATGGGGTGGCCATCTCCACCGTCGGATCCGATCCAATACCAGATTCCGAATCTCTGTTTCTTTCCCTGTTTCTCTCTCTCTCTCTCTAAAATCCCGTTCTTCAAAGATGACAGAAGAAGAAGAAGATAAATTAGAGATTAGATTAGGAGAGAGAAAGAATTAGAAATTAAGAGTGATTGATCACCTATTTAGATGAAACAAATGAGAGAGTTTTAGAGAGAGAGAGAGAGAGGATAAACGGAACGGAGTTGGTTGAGGGAGTGGCGTATGGATGAATATGAGGAAGGTTGAGAGAGAGAGAGAGAGAGAAAGAGGAGAGAGAAACGGTGGGGGAGTGAAATGAAAATAAAGGAATGAAAAGAAAGAAGGCGTCGTTTGGGTTTATAAATAATAAAAAAGTAAATGCTCATTGCTCACACACATATACATTTCTCTTCTCTTGGATGGTCATGGGTTCGAGCCTTTTTGGTGGCTCGGAATCAGGATTCCCCTGTTGTTATCAGTTGCTTTCTACACTAGAAAAAGATGCGATTTATTCCTCGCAAATTATCACCGTATAACTTTCTCGAAATTTTCTGTAGTATGCTATTTTTTATTTTTAAAAGCTATTTTTAACTGTTGAATTAATTTTTTATAAAACATAATTTATTCGACCGTAAAAATTTTAATTTTGTATTATTAAAATAGAGATTTTTATTATAAAATTTGAAAAAGAATATTTTTTTTTAAAAATAAAAATACCAAAGTGGTGAAACATAATCAGATTTTTATTAGATTTGGTCAGATTGTTATATTTCCTCATACATTTACTAAAAACAATTTTCCAATTAAAGAAAAAAAAGATTTGTTATTAATTGAAAAAATAGTGTTGATATTTATTACCAATTAAATTATGACAGCACAAAAGTTGAACTTTCATATAGAAAAAAGTTCATATGTAACTGCTATTTAGAGATGTCAGATGTGTTGTGTTGTACCGACTCAGTCCACAATTAATTAAGTTTATACGTGCTTCATGTTATATTTGGTCGTCTAACTCACTAAAATATCGTGTCGTATTTGTACTAACCTAAGATTTAAAATTATAGATCCGACTCGGCTCATAGGTCAAAGCACATTCGTGCTTGTATCTTATCATGTTCGTGCTTTTATTGTGCTAAGCATAACATAATGGACTTTTGGGTTAGTAATTTGGATGATTGAGTTGTTTTAATTTATTTTTTGTGTGATGCAGACTAATTTTTTGAACAATTTTTTTTTTTAAAATAATTCAAATAAAAACATAATTTAATTTTTTTTTAAGAGAATAAACATATATAATATTTTACGTAAACCATAGATGAGATTAGGTATATATAGACTGATGATAAGAATCACATATAAACATGCAATTAAAAAAGAGCTGTTGAAATGAGATTTGAGAATATCAATTGTCAAATGTACTAAATATAAGCAACAAATATATTATATTATGATATGAGATTATAAATCAATGATCACATTTAATTTTGTTAATTATTACCATTGTGAAAATGAAGAAAATCAATGTAAATCATTTAATTTCTTTAAAGTCAAATGAATTAGTTCTATTTTTGTAGAAATATAATTTTTTGAATTATTGAAAAATAATGTAACATTAACATAAAAATTATATAGTAAAAATGAAAAAAAGTTATATTTGTCATGTCAGTCCATCGTGCTCGATGATTTGTGTCCTGTTCGTACTTATCATCGTGTCGTGCCACACACATATACTTAAAATTATGAGCCAGACACGACCCGCCAGCTCAACTCATGTCGTGTTTAACCTAGCTCATAATAATTTGTTATGTTGTGCTCAACAAACAAACTTTCGTGTTGTGCCTATTAGCAAAAAATAGAAAATACAAAGAAGAACAATATATATAACAACTTTTGCAAGATTAAAATAACGAAATTGTACAAACTAATTCAACCTTTATATGAAACTCGGAAAACGAAATTTCAAGGATATCGAGGCACGTGAGAGAGCCTCTCTGGTATACATGCTTACCTTGGCTTCAAAGTGCAATCACTTATAAACACTACCAAGGCTTCATTCCTAGCCAATGTGGGATTTTTACAATTTTTAACTACCTTAACCACTCCAAGTGACATACTTAGAGCATCAATTTCTCATTCACCCAATATCCATTTTGAGTGTATGAATAATCGATTTCGATCTCCTCGCGATGGAGAACGCAAATCTATCGAGACCCGTCCAAAAATCTAATTGGGCCTCTTTGCAAAATGGGCCTCAAAATGGGCTTTTAACATGGCTTAACGAGCCATTTTCCAACAATCCCCCGCATGAATGAAAATTGACTGACGACGAGAAAACACACACTCGACACAGTGATAGAGTTCTACAGTTGATGCCTGTAAAGGATAAGTATGCGTTAACGCTTGAACCTTCCCTCGTGAGAATACATTAACTTTACTGGCTGACCAATAGACGCGATGTCTTTGAACTATTCTGCCTTCGTGTAAATGTTAATATACCTCACATAGACATCTTCCTGACACAATTATGTTCTCATGGTTATGTTCGTTTTGGCCATGAACATCTACCTAGTTCTGCAAGAGTTTTTAAAGAATTGAGCCCTCACAATTATCCTTTGAAGCGGCATCACTTCTCTCTCACATAAGTGATTTCTTAATGAAGAGTAACCCGTATTACTCTGCTCGGATTTCTGGCGTATCCAACACATAAGAATCATTAAAACCAATGTTTAACCTCTTCTTGTATGGGTTTCACTATTATCATCATAGGAATAGGCTGGGGTTACCCCACAGTGAACTCAGCTGGTCTAAATAATTTAGTTGTCCCATTGAACCTAGATCTTTGGATCTCCAGTTAATTAGGTTAGGTTTCCACTACTTCGACCTATTTATTCTGTGGGCTTCAGTCCTATTCCGTTTGATGTTTTTTTCCACTTGATCTCTATTTAGTCATTTGGTCAGCAAATCCACAATATTCTCTTTTGACCTTATATAGTCTACAACTATGACTCCCATTGAGATCACTTGTCTAATGGTATTATGTCGACGACATATATGTCTAGACTTATCATTATACATCGTATTGTGTGCTCTATCAATAGCTGATTGGCTATCACTGTGTTTCCAAATTGCAGGTACAAATTTTGGCCAATCTGGAATATCCTCCAAGAAATGTCTAAGCCATTCAGCTTCTTCGCCACTTTTATCCAAAGCGACAAACTCAACTTCCATCGTGGATCTGGTTATTACCGTTTGCTTAGAGGATTTCAATGAAATAGCTGCACTACCCAAGGTGAATACATATCCACTGGTAGCCTTAGAATCCTGTGTATCGGATATCTAACTTGCGTCAGAGTATCTTTCTAAAACACAGGTTCTCTTGTGTAATGCAGTCCACAATCACGAGTATATCTTAAGTACCTCAGTACTCTCACAATTGCTTTCCACTCGTCATTTCCTGGGTTACTCGTGAATCTGCTCAACCTATTTATAGTGAAGGTAATACCTGGTCTTGTACAACTTATTAAGTACATCAGACTGCCAATCACTCTAGCACACTCCACCTGGGATATGATTTCTCCTCTATTTTTAGACAGATGTTGACTTATATCAATAGGTGTTGTAGCTATACCAGAATCATCTTTATTAAACTTGTCAAGTATCTTGTCCATGTAATGTGACTGAGTAAATATGAGACCACCAGGCACCCTTTTGATTTTGATCCCCAAAATTACATTAGTCGGTCCCATATCTTTCATGTCAAACGTAGAGTTCAACATGTGTTTGGTAGATTTGACCATCTGATCATTACTACCTACAATTATTATGTCGTCTACATACAAACAAAGAATGACATAACCCTCTTCTATATTCTTGACATATACACATTTGTCACTCTTGTTGATTTTGAATCCATTTGTTATCATGACATCGTCAAATTTCTTATGCTATTGTTTTGGTGCTTGTTTCAGTCCGTATAAGGACTTTACCAATTTACAGACTTTCTTCTCTTGTCCTGGAGCTATACAACCCTCAGGTTGTTCCATGTAGATTTCTTCTTCCAGATCTCCATTTAGAAAGGTTGTCTTCACATCCATTTGATGAACTTCAAGATTTCGCAGCGTAGCAATCGCTAGTATAATCCTTATAGATGTTATTCTCGTCACAGGAGAATACATGTCAAAGTAATCAAGGTCTTCTCATTGTTTATATCCTTTTATTACTAGTCTAGCCTTATACTTGTCAATTGTTCCATCTGTCTTCATTTTCCGTTTAAAAATCCATTTAAAACCTAGTAGTTTATTTCCTGGCGGAAGGTCTACTAGTTCCCAACTATGATTTTGTAAGATGGAATCTATGTCACTCTTTATGGCTTCTTTCCATAAAGGACCCTTAATTGAGCTCACAACTTCTTTATACGTTGGAGGTTCAGCCTCTAGTATATAGGTTAGAAAATCCGGTCCGAAAGACTTTTCTATTCTTGCCCTCTTACTTCACCTAGGCTCTTCCTCTGTTTCCACATTTTCGTCATTTTTAGAATTTTGACTACAATCTTATATGATAGTCTCAAAATTCATTTTGAAGAACTTGGCTCATCTTCCTTAGTCTTACATAGAAATACATGTTCAAAAAATGGTGCATTCCTAAACTCCATTATTGTGTTCTTGTGCATGTCAGGGTTTTTAGATTCGTGCACAAGGAACCGATATGCAGTACTGTTATCAGCATACTCAATGAAGATGCAATTAACCATTTTCGGACCTATTTTGATCTTCTTTGGTGTTAGAGCCATTATCTTGGCCAAAACACCCCCATACTTTTAAGTATTTATAGGAAGGTTTCCTTCCTTTCCACAATTCATAGGGAGTTAAACTGACTTTCTTACGCGGAACCTTATTTAAAAGGTAATTAGCCGATAAAATGGCTTACCCCCACAAGTTCTGTGGAAACCCAGAACTTATTAATATTGCATTCATCATATCCTTTAAGGTACGATTTTTCCGTTCAACAATGCCATTCGATTGGGGAGAATATGGAGGTGTGACCTCGTATATAATTCCATGTTGTGCACAAAGCACACTAAATGGTTTGACATATTCACCACCTCGATCACTTCTTACCATCATAATCTTTTTATTAAGTTGGTTTTCAACTTCTTGCTTGTAGAGAGTAAATTTCTCTACAGCTTCATCTTTGCTTTTTAGCAAATATACATAGTAATACTTTATGCCATCATCAATGAAAGTGATAAAATACTTATTATCACCTCTAGTTTGAACAAACTTTAAGTGACAAACATCACTATGTATTATATCAAGTGGTTCAGTATCCCTTTCTATCGTTTGGAATAATGACCTTGTTAGTTTTACCTCTACACAAGTTTCACATTTGCATTTTGAATCAATATGAAATGCGAATATGTGATCCAAGTTAATTAATCTACGCAAAGTATCATAATTAACATGTCATAGTCTACCATGCCATAAGTTAGAAGACTCAAGCATATAAACAGAAGACTCTTTCTTTTTATTCATTTTCTTGGGTTTTACAGCTATGACATTCATTTTTCACATACCACTCTTTACATAACCCCTCCCCACATACAGTCCTATCTTAGACAAAACTATCTTATCTGCTTCAAACACCATCTTGAAGCCGTGCATGCTTAGCATTGTCCCGGATATGAGATTCTTCCGGATGTCAGGCACATAAAGCACATTGTGGAGCTTCACTTCCTTGCCCGAGATCATATTCAAGAATACCGTTCCTTGGCCCTTGATCACAGAAGTTGCAGAGTTGCCCATGGAAAGCTTTTCTCCAGTTTCCAACGGAACTAGATCAACAAACTCAAGCCGGTCACAACAAATGTGTCTTGTAAACCCAGTATCGAGTCGGAGACTACAGCAGACAAACTGATGTCGAACACTTCTTTGGAAATGGTGTCTACAACATTAGCTCCTTATCCTTGTTTCGTTTTGGCAGCCTGCAGTTCGCCGACTTGTGCCCAACCATGTTGCAGTTGAAGTACTTCCTTTGAAATTTCTTCTTGACAATTCCTCCCTTTGGTCCCAACTTGGATCAAGACTTTCCTTTTTTTTTTTTTTTTTGAAGCTATCATGCTCTACCACATTAGCCTTAGCAAAGCATGCAGTTGCATTGGAGAACTTCTTCTCAGTCCGCCTATTGTCTTCTTCAATGCGAACAACCAAATGCTCAACGGTCATCTCTTTCCTCTTGTGCATCAGATAGCTCTTGAACTCCTTCCAGGAAGAGGTAGCTTATCAACCAACGCAGCTACCTGAAAGGATTTACTAATAGTCATTCCCTCAGCATGTATGTCGTGAATTATCAATTGGAGCTCTTGAACTTGACTAATTACAGTCTTTGAGTCGACCATCTTGTAATTCAGGAATTGACCTACTAAGAACTTCTTAGCACCCGCGTCCTCAGACTTATATTTTTGGTCCAAAGATTCTCATAATTCCTTAGTTATTTTATTTGAGCTATACACGTTGTAAAGCCCATCAGCTAAACCGATCAACACATAGTTCCGACACAAAAAGTCAGATGGTTCCATGCATCAATTGCGTGGAATGCTTGAGCATCTACTTCATCCTCTCTAACAGTAGGAGGATCCTCTTTCAAGAATCTCACAAGATTCAATGTTGTCAGATAAAATAACATTTTTTGTTGCCTAGTCTTAAAATTCAGCCCACTGAATTTATGAGGCTTTTCATTGTGGTTCACAGGAACCGAGATCGGCGAAGGCTGGGTCGAGGTTAAAGTAGGAGTTGGGACTGAGATAGACGTTTGTCCCATAGGTGACGGATCAAGCGTCATAGTGTTGCTTCCAGTAGGAACAACCACGTTCATGTTATCAGCCATTTCTAAAAACAAAATTTCTAAGTTAGTAAGGAATTTGACAAAAATTCCTACAATAAAAACGTTTTTTTTTTTTTCCTCTTTTCTCCTGCAAAGTCCTCCTTTGTATAAATCCAAATCTATTTTAAGATTGTTATCAAAAAATAGAAAATACAAAGAAAAACAATATATATAACAACTTTTGCAAGATCAAAATAACGAAATTGTACAACACTAATTCAACCTTTCTACGAAACTCAGAAACGAAATTTCAAGGATGTTGAGGCACGTGAACCATGCTTTTTTTAAAACAGATTCTTCCCCTCCGGCGAGTGCTTGAGGCAACGTTGGACGTCTGTCTCCCAGTATACAACGAAAATGACGGTAGCTCGAAGTACTATCAGAATCGTCCGGCGAACTAGAACTCGGACCTTCCCTCTATCACCAAAACACAACTGCAAAAATAACACAAGAGAAACTCGAAAAGAAGAGAAAGAACTCGAGAGAAAGATGTGAGTGCTCTGTGCAAGTGTTGTGTGTTTTTCTTCATGTGAAGAACCCTTTAAAAAGGCTCTAAATTCGACCATGACATTATGGTGTTTAAACACACATTAATCTGCATTATAATGGAGCAAAAACGTTAGTCTTCTCCATGATGAATCTGGCCACATTTCCTATATAGATTCAGACTTTGATGATGAAAAACTGATGTCATTAAGCTTATTAACCATGGCTTATTTCGGTTTTCCTCCATTAGTCACCATTAAGGCCCATTACACACAATTATGCTCATTAATCTTAGGCCAAATGGCTAGAAGATCTTGGGCCGAAGCAAAAATAAAAATTGCAAAAACTGAGCTTACACGGAGCAAATTTTTCGGTCTGACATTTATGTCCGCAGGTCGCAGGCGCACACATTGGGCCCCCTACCCACGGGAACCGTGATTCACACACCCCTCCCAATATCCATTTTGAGTGTATGAATAATCGATTTTGATCTCCTCGTGACGGATAACGCAAATCCATCAAGACCTGTCGAAAAATCTAATTGGGCCCCTTTGCAAAATGAGCCTAAAAATGGGCTTTTAACATGGCTTAATAAGCCATTTTCCAACAGTGCCATCATACTCGATAAACGACACTAACTTAATTGACATCTCTAGTGCTCCTTTAAAATCTATCGTTCTAATCGTGAGACTTCAATAAATTATATTATATCGATATGATTATGATGTGATCTTGTGAGTTAAAATTTTGTATTTTGTTGATAAATTTTGTTTCTTTTTTCACTCTACTACAGGATTGCGCAGCTAATAATAATGTTTTTCATTTAGTAAGGGTTGTTTAATCACAAACTTTTAGCACGGATATTAGTATGAACTTAATTATATTGGATATTCTTACATGATCATATTTTAGTGTATGATTTAATAAAAAAACAAAATATACATGTTTAACAATGCTTAATACTTGTTGTGATGTTCAGTAATTCTTCTTCTTCTAATTTGTCCAATTAGTTGAACTAAAGCATGCAATTAAATTTGTTCAGTGGTCAATATCTTATCATTTAAGCCATAACCTAGGCGTGAGATAAAGTCTCGTCAGTTGTCTAATAGTTCAAATTTTGTCACCTAAGATTGATTATTGTGCATGAACTTGTAAAAGTAAACCTGCTACGGAATTACAATATGTAATTAGTCTTTCATTCTATGGTTCTACTAATATCTCGCATTTTTACCGACAGATCTAATTACAATCAAATCAAAATAAAAAAAATATACAAAATTGACCATTCTCAATATAAATTTAACAGTTAAAAATGAAAACTTACTAGTAGTTTTTAGTTTTTTTTTTCTTAGATTATGAGACGTTTAATTTATAAATTTAAAATTATTTTTAATTTATGTGTATTTTTTATGAGAAAAAATTATAATTTTTTAACATTTACTTTCCTTTAATGTGTGAGAGGTGTATTAGAATATTCTTTTATTTGCTATCAATAATTATCCTCAAGCTTATTGAAATGCACACCGCCCACATATATATATATATATATATATATATATCTTATTGACCAGCAAAAATGCTGAGAGGTTGTCCTTTTTCTTAACTTTTTTAGCTACATTTTAACATCTAAACTGTATTACATATAGCTGATGACAGATAGGCTAATATTCTATTTGACAATGGCAAGAAAAGGCAACGTCACAACTCTTACCTCATTGGTGTTACAAGAACCCCTTCAATAACTTCTTAAATTATCACCTTTTTTTTCTAGAAGAATTTTTAAATTATCAACTTGAACTTTGACTAATTGTCAATTAGCAACATACGGTTTCTTATATGAATACAATTTAGACAGAACACCTGGACAATGAAAGGGAAACCTAGATGATCAACTGTTTATATTTTACCATTTGACTCCAAATAGTAGTAACATTATTATAGTTGATATTAAAATTCTTCGTTAAGAGTATGAAAAAAAAATAATTACCTACAAATACAATAGAATATTGTTTTAAACCATAATATGTATCAAATTATGTTACTTTCACAAACCCTTTTTTTTTATTTTGATTTTATCTTAGTCAGATTTAACATTAAAAAATATATACTATTTACTATAAAAAGTTCTCAATTTATATCAAGATATTATTTGCAATTTTTTAAGATTAGGTACAGGGAAATTCAAAATCTAGACTGAGGATAATGTGTCATTAACACAATGCGTTATGTAATTGGTAATATCATCTCATGGGACAAATGCTAAATAAAATATTTAACGTAGTTCTAAACTTTTTGGGTCATAATATTTTATTCAAAAAATAAGGGCAAATAATTGTAGGCGTGATGATGTGTCAGGTGGTGATTGGATGGATGGTTGATGTTGGCTTCCACTAATTGACTGGGTTAGGTGGGCCCAGCATAATATTTGTTTTCATTCCGTGCAATGATTATTGGGTGGTGATTATCCAGAAAAGAAATGATAAACAAAAGAAAATTGCATGTGCAATGTGGGTTGTTCTCTGGCACTTTTCTATCTCCGGCTTTGTTTTTGTATTTGTTGGGTTTTTTTTGGAATTTTCTGCCCTTTCTGAGGTGTCGACAGTTATAATAATATTATGCTCCACATTTCCTTGAAACTATTTTCTCTCTTGCTTATATATAACAACAGAAAGTATAAATAGATATTTATTCATTCAATATTTAGTGCCAAAGATAATATATGCTCGCAACGTTAAATTTTTTTATTTTATTATTTAAATATATTCCTATAAATTACAATGAGTCAATGAGACACTCTTTTAACAATATGTGTGTGTATATATATCCACAAACAGCCGTTGGTCCTTTGAAACGACATACATTTATTATTTTCTTTTCTCTTTTTTGTTTTTGTGTATATATATATATATATATTTGTGTGTGTGTCTATATATATATATATATGCTTATTTTTTGCAAAGTTTAAAGGCTTAGGCAATGTTTTGAGTGTTGAATTCAAATATGTCATTTAGTTGTTTCTTCAGTCATTTATTAAACGACATTTCTTTTACCTTTAAGAGTTTTTTTTTTTTAATTTTTTCTTTTCTTTTTGGGAAAAGGTCTCTATAAATGACTCTGACAAGCTAGAGTTAATTCCATACCAAGTTCAACGGACAAAACATTCATTCAAGATTGAAAAAGGGTTTTGAAAAAAAAAATTCCAAAAAAAAAAATAGAGATATTGGACAAACAACGGAAATGACAACACATGACAATTAACATTGGATAAATAAAAAAAAAAGGACCCAAATGCCTTGGAGTATATGCATATGATTATGATTTGCCATGTTAATTTTGTCAAATAAGTTTATTGGTAATCATGAACCTAATCCTCATGTTCTCACCAAAATCATGGTAACCATGTGGATACCCATACAAACTGACCAAAGGGACATGGTATATTATTGGGAAACCTTAAAGAATTCTTTGAAAAACTAAAAACACCCGCAAGGCATTATTATGCCTCTCACAGAGATTGCCTCCCCTATGACGGACACAAAAGGAAAAGAGCACATTAAACAACACCATTTTGGGTGGTGAAGATGATCCAAACACATGAATCTCTCTCTCTCAAACCTTTCAATCAATAATACTTGTGGATTGGTTTGAGAAATACTTACGTGTCACTTTTTTTTGTCAATAATTTTTTATATTTATTATTTGATACATAAATTTTATTATTTTATTTCTAATTTAAATAATAGCATATTTCTTAATGAATTTCACGTGTCAAACAGTAAATATAAAAAATAATAAAAAAGAGTGACAAAAGAATAATATTGACAATTTTGGGATTGGTTTTGACTATGATCATGTACTATTCTTGCTTGATAGGTGTCACTACTAAACAATATTTTGGGCGGTGAATAGTAGTGGAAGTTTAGGAGGCGGGCATGCCCGAAACTCAAAAATTTTTGGGCTCGGTGGGTAGGCACTTGTTACCACCCGTCCACGTAAATTTTCCAAGCTCGGGCTCGGGCAGCCAGAGAAAACAAATTCCTAGCAGCTCGCTGCCGGTAGGGGGGCCGTGACCGCCGGTCGCCACTTTTTTTTGAAATTTTCTTCTGTACCCGGAAGCCTGACCCGAAGCATGATTTTTGTCTAAATACCTAAAAAATGGCTAGTTTTTTATTATTTTTTTTTATTTTTATAAATTTTATGACAGACCCGAACCCGATCAAAATAGTGTTTGACCGTTATCTCGATTTGTGCTTGAATTTTTTAAATTTAATGACTATATCTGCCCAACCCAACCCTCCCCCATTTTGCCCGAGAAACCCGAAGCCCGACCGACCCGCCGAATTGAGGTTATCGTTGGAGCCGAATTTTTGAGAATTTTTTTTTCAAGCCAAAAAATTTCCTATAAATACTCCCCTCTCCCAACCATTTTTATCACTCAAAAACTCTCATCCTCCCTAATTTCTCTCAGTCTCTCTCAAATCTCTCTTAATCTCTCTCAAATCTCTCTAAATCTTTCTCAAATCTCTCTTAACGTCTCTAAAATCTCTCTCGATCTCTCTTAATCTCTCTAAAAGCGCTCTCAATCTCTCTTATTTTTCATAATGGATTCTTCCGGTTATGGTGGTGATATTCCTGTTGATGCCTAATTCTACATTGAAGAAGGGAAATTTCCTACTAATGTTTTTCAAATGCAGGAATCACAAACACCAGAAAGAGTTGCTGAGGAAACTGCAAATCCGAGTCGTGGCTGACGTACTAGAGGTCGTAGACCTCGTGGTCGTAATGATGGTGGGCGTGAAGGAGAGGCAAGCGCAAGTGCTAGTGCAAGTGTTGAAAGTTCCAAGAAGAAATGCAAGCGCACCACAACAGTTTGGGAGCACTTCAACGCATTCGAGGAGGTCGACAATGACGGTAGCATTAATTACATAGATCAATGTAAATATTGTGGTGATAAATTATAAGGTAACACTATTCATGGCACAACACACTTGAGAAGATGCTCCAAAAAGTGTCTTCAAAAGCAAGGATATAGACTCGATTCCCGCCAAACACAATTATCATTTGACTACAAACCGGCAGTCTAAGCACTTGGAAATACGATCCGCAAGTCGATCATATGAAAATAGCACGATTAGTAGCCACATTAGATTAGTGACTTAGTTTTACATAACAAAGGAATTGGTAGCGTTATATTAATATTGTACATAATCCTAATGCACAATATTTTTAAGAACTACTCTTAGGAAAGATGCTTTAAAATTATATAAACAAGAAAAGGAAGCATTAATCAACATTCTACACTCTATTAGTGATTGCGTTGCGTTAACGGCAGATATCAAAATTATATAAGCAATCTCCCTTATAATTTTTGTATAATGTTTACCATAAATAAATTAAAAATTATTTATATACATATCATATACAATTAATAAACAAAATTATATATAATATATATAATAGTATATAAATATATAAAAAATATAAAAAAATTATGTTAGGCACCTTGGGCCCCATCGGGCTGCCTGACCGCACTCGGGCAGCCAAAACACGCCCAAAATGCATCCAAAGGCTTGCTCGGGTCGGGTCGGACATCCTAAAATTTTGGGCTAGAGCGAGTTTGGTCATTGGATAAATTTTCAAAATTTTCGTTAGTCACGGGCGGCCCATCCAAAATTTTAGCACTAGTGGTGAAGATTATCCAAACACATGACTCTCTCTCTATAAAACCTTTCAATCAATAATACTTGGATTGGTTTTGGCCATGATCGTGTCCTATTCTTGCTTGGTAGGTGTCACTACTAGAAACAATGTGTGTTTTATATTGAATAAGTTATAACAACACCTAAACAAACTATGCACTAAAATTTATTAAAAAAATAAACTAAAAGGAATTAAGGTTAAGGCTCAATCAAAGGAATAACTAATATATATTTCAGAACTAATAAAAGTCATAACAAACAAATGGGTAATCTTTGTGATAGGTCGACTACTTTTACTATTTGAATCATTTCCACTTAGGAGCCTTAAGTAGACAAGTCCCTTTTATTTTCAAAAGCATTTTTCTTGTCCAATTTTAGTTCATTAATTTCCTTTAAATTAGCCCCAAAAACCTAAGATCTCAAAGCAGAAAAGTCTTTTTGTCCTATGAGGTATATAAAAAACTATTATTGGTAGCGTATATAGTGATAAGTTGTTAGATTAATCTCATGAACATATTTTGCCAGCTATACGAACTACTCCATTTCAACATAACTTCGGACTAATCAAATGTTTAAACAGTTTTTTTTTTTTTTTTTTTTTTTTTTTTTTTTTTTAAATTACTAAAAGAAAAAAAAGGGGGTTTAGAAGTTTTGGAGAACAGGCTGTTTTCCATTCCGTATTTGGAGACTTTTTAAAAAAAAAAAAAAAAAATGCCTTTCAAGCTCAACCAAGCACTTGCTTCTAGCTTTTATACGTAAAAACAAGCTGAGTTCCTCATTCAGGATTAAATTAATGGTCATAGAGATATTGTAAAAAAAAAAAAAGCTATTGAGAGCTAATATTATTCTTGTGAGGCCCACTAATAATTAGTAGATATTTTGATGAAAGAGCATGCTTATGGATAGAGATACCAAGTGGTAAAATAGGGTGAAAGTGAGCCTTCATGAAGGTAAAAGCAAAGCCAATGTGGAGCTAGCAAGAATTTGGTACTTTAAATCCTCAAAATCACTTTTACAAGAGATATCATTGGAGTGTTTGGTACTACAATATAGAGGTGCTTTTGATTTTCTGAGTCTAAAAGCTGGTTTTTAAAGTGTTTTTTGAATAATTTTTTGGAAGAGTTTTGATGTCCAAATTTTTTTAATCAAAACCATAAAATATAGCCTTTATTTTCTAAGAAGGTTTCGGTATTTTTTGAAACTTATACCAAAGTTATAAAAAGATTTCATAAACTTCATTCTAAAATTATTATTGCTTATTAAATGATTTAGTATACATTTTTTCTAATTAGCAAACGTTTTTAAAAATGTCGATCTTATAAACACTAAATGAAAAGTCAAAATTTTTAATTCTCTTCTTCTAGATAAAAACAAAGCCGAACAACCAACAACCAATGAAAAGGATTCAATGTTTTTTTTTTTTTGGTTATAATTCTTACAATAACCGCAAGATCATATGGTCCATGCTTAGCTTTTGTGAAATCGTTGTTGTAATTATTAGTGTCGACTTTAGCTAAATCAAGAGTGCCCTCCACATAATATAATTTGTGGAAGCAGGTAGACAAGAGCATCCATGGTCCATATTTGCAAATTCATCTATTCACATAAAGCAAGAATATCCAAAAGTTCCCCTTTAAATCATGGTACAAGCACCTAATAAATGATTCAATTTTGTAAAATCTCAATTGATTTGTTTTCTGAAAGATATCAGGAGACTTCCTTACAATATTACTGCACTAGGTTTGACTACACATTTTATTTTTTATTTTTTTACTGAAAGATATCATGTGAAAAAAAGCCACTTAAAAATGACACAAGTTGCATAAAATCAAACTATATAATTGATTTATTTTGTAAAAGACACCACAAGATCACTTAGCCCTAACTGCATAGGTTTGACACATATATAGATACCTTTTTTAATGTGAAATACAACCAATGTCGGTAAAGAGTATCCTCATATTCACAGCTTAAATGTCTCGTTTCATCTCTATCATGTCAATACAATAATGCAAAATTTCATGTATAGCACAAAATATTCGTCTTTATAGCTAGGTTTTAGTCTTTGATTATATATATATATATGATCAGGGACATAATTTGTTCGATTCAAGTGGATTTTGAACTGTTAGTCACTTTTGTGTCAATCTAATTTGACAATTGGCTTCTTATCTTGTCACTTCAGAAGCTCCCCTAATAGGAACCTCCATATAAATATTCTGTTTAATTGGAGGCTCTAATTTTTCACATTAATTCTTCTTCGTTAATTATACTTTAAGGTATAAACGACCCACAGACTTTGCTTGGCGCTTATGTCATGCATTAAAGAAAATGAGATTAGCAAGTTAAAACATACAAGAATATAACTAATTACCAGCGATATGAGTACCGAACATTAGTTTTAGTTAAGTGCACTATAACTTTGTAAATTTCACGTTTTGTTTGGGAATGATCTATAATCGACCTAGTGAAGAACATAAAATGTTTTAAGTATGTAAGCACTAAAATCAGGCTGAAGAATTGGTGCAACAAAAGTTGATTTCTCAAACCATGTGATTGATCTCGATTCTCGCGCTTAACTTTCTTAAAAACAAAAAGAAGAAAAAAAACTCGCACAAATGATGTGTTAAGAATTCGACGCCCTAATTATATGTAACCGACAGTAATAAGAAAGCAAAAAATAAATTAAGTAAAATTGATACGCTGAATTTGTAAATGTTCATCTCAATATGAGACTTCGTGCCTTTTTATCTGTGCCATTTGTCAATATAATAAGAAAGAAGCTACAAGAAAATAATCGTACACTTCACAAGTCTTTCTTTATGTGTCTAATATTGTAAACCTCACGTCGTCGTATTTTGTTTAAATAAAAAGGAAAGAGATGATTAAAAACGACAGTTGTTTAATTTTTATGGACGGCATGTTGTTGTGCTGTTCTCGTTGATTATTATTTTTTTAATTTTTAATTTTTAAGGTCCTCAGATATTGAAATAATAATTCAACGTACAGATTGTGAGCAAGTCAATAAAGCAAGACTATTATTTGATGGGCTCGATAATATAATTTATAAAAACATAGAAAAGACCATTAAAAGTAATCGGAATTCTGTCCGATATTGAGCTTGTCTACTTTAGAAGAGCAAAAGATCAAGGCGACATTAAACAAGGTTTTTACCCAAAAGTATAATTTATTGAGAAGTACTCATTCGATGTAGAGACAAACGACTTGTAGTTTTGTGCAGTTAATTTAAGTCTTTTGGGGTAAAAGTATTTTACAGCTCATAGTTACAACTTTTAGAAAAGGGATACGGAGGAAAATAGCATAATTGGTAATTAAAGTGATTAGTAAATTATAACATAGTTTTTAAAAATAGTTAATTATAGCATAATTTAATGTTTTAAGTATTATACATTATTAAAAATCTAAAAATACCCCTAAATTTCCTTTTCTACTTCACTCCTCCCCTTCAACATCTATTTTTTAAAAAATAGTAAATTATAACATATTTTTTCAAATAGGTAGATTATAACTAAATTCATCTGGCCAGGACTGGCGGTTAGCTCCGACTGCCGGAGACCATTTTCAGGCAACCTGTGACTCTTCTATCTTCTCACTTCAACAAAACTTGTTATAGATTGACTGTTCGAAACCATCTTCTATACGACTGTCGTCTATGTTATAAGGTTATAGAAGACGGTTTCTGAGCAGTCGTTATGTTTAATAGAAGATAAATAATCGTTGTCCATATGGTGATTACGCACTTTCTTTCTCACCTCTCGTAGTTGTATTTACGATGGTTTCTGTGACAAACGTCTTCTATAGTAACAGTATAGAAGACAGGATTTCTTAAGAACCGTCTTCTGTAGTCACTTTGCCACACTATAAAGGACAGTTTTCAACCGAAAACAGTCTTCCATAAGTCGTTCATTGCTTTTTTTTTTTTTTTTTTGTTTAAAAAAAGAAATTTTGTATTACAGACCATTCCACGGTTATAAATGTCCCCGTTTTACGTATCAGAGGCCAAATCATACATATCAGCATTTGATTAACTTGAAACACAATCACAGTCCCTAAAGGAAGTGAAAAGGAATAAGTCACGAGTCATTCTGCAAATTTTCATTAAACAATTGAAGATTTAAAAGCTATACTAATTAATTCAAGATCCACCACGTAATGGACATATACTTACCTAAAAGAGATGCATAGAAGCTCATAGGTGCTGTAAGTTATTTCAAGAAGATAATAAGCTTAGGGAAAAATAGAATATGGACAAACTTTACAAAATGTGCAGAACCAACAAGTGAAATTCATGTAATGTCAACAAGTAGTCAATAAGTATAGAATTATAATCCGTAAGAGAAAAAAAATCCGGATTGTTTTGGGCCCTTCACTGTTATCCATTTTGTGGATCTGTTTATTGAACTGAACTGCCCTTTTCTTCTTGATTTGAAATCTGTAAAAGCCCTAAACATGTACACATATACGCCAAAATAACCCTAAAACTCGCCTCCTTCAATAGCAAGGTCAATACCCATAACCTTTGCGTTAGGGCAGGCTCCACAAATTTACCGCACAGTCAGACACATGATACACATATATTCTAGCTAGTTTCAACCTCATAATAAAAATAAGATAGTAATTAGTTAGTCATGAGTGAAAATCGACAATATTTAAACAAAAAGTAGTATTCATATTGCACGCAATTATTTCCAATTGGAAAATTACTCACGGTCAAAATTCTTGTCTATAT
This sequence comes from Morus indica, assembly GCA_029231665.1. NCBI lineage: Eukaryota > Viridiplantae > Streptophyta > Magnoliopsida > Rosales > Moraceae > Morus > Morus indica. The sequence goes on along the minus strand of JACAGA010000037.1, from coordinate 462,657 downwards.
CCAACCAGTCATCACTCTAGTGTTTGCAAGCCAAACATATATTGGAAATGCCTAACGCCCATTATTCCTCAGCTATATATAATTAAAAATTTAAAGTGTCTCAATACTCAAGCTTTTTATCATGAGTTCTTATGTTTGTGGCCACAACGCGCTTCCCAATGGAGCAAACGACATTGGGATACTCTCACTGCTCTAGTTGATCTTTCTTCTATAATGCAATCAATTCTGACCTCATTCACAGATCACATTATATCTCATGATCCAGTATAGATATATACATATATACATATATATCTATATATATGCACTCCTGTTTGATCTTGAATATATATATGTATACACCCTTATAAGTTTATAAGAAAGTTTTCTCACAGGAGGAAAAAACTTGGTATAAGTACCTTCAAAACCCTATCTATTAAGTTTTATACGTACGCTAATTAAGTAATTATTTGTTTGCTAAGTAGGAGAATTATGCTTATAATTTTATATGCATATTTTTCCCCATTCTTTTTCAGAGTTAGATTTAATTTGTACTCCTTGTGATTTTTATGCATCTCTTTAAATTTTTTTTTTTTCATCTTATTTCTCAGGGTTACTGAAGATACACCAAGCAGTTTGATCATCATGAAGATATCACACGCACTATTAATCGTAGCCTTTGCCTTGTTTGCATCTCTTGAAGCCAAATCCAAAAGTCTAGCCACCACCAAGAGTGATCGAGTGGTTGATCATCTGAAGCCGAATAATAATAATCTTGATCGAAAAGTTAAAGTTAGTGCTTTTGATCATGGAGCAGGGAAAAATAAGCCTTTCAACGACATGAATAATGAAGAAGACATAGAAGAAGAAGATGAAGAAGAAGGTAACGATACGAACAAAGCTTACGGACTCAACCGGGCCTCTTCTAGTACCCAAATCTCCCCCCCGCAAATCAATGGTCACAAAATACCTCTTAATGCATGGCTTATAAATGATAAATATTAAATAAATAAAATATATACATATACATCTATATATATATATATATATATATGTTCACTCACAAAAATGTATATACATGCACATCTTACTCTCTAGTACGCGGGGTGCATGTGGCATTGTAATGAAGAAAAAAAGAATGCAAGATCAGATGAAGAGGTGTGAATACCTCTTAAAATAGTTTATATATCCGATTTCAACAGCTTAAAATGACCGGGGACTATTAGACTAATAATTTGTTTGAATATAGTTGACTAATAATTTTAGAATTGCCTTCTTACAAATTGTCACTTCAAAAAGATTATCAATTTGGAGGCCCTAAATTTCACTTCAAAAACATTCTTCTTCATTTAAAGGTAATCACAACGACACGGTCGACAGCCTTTTCTTGGTATGTGCTTATGTCATGCATTCGAGAGAATGAGATTAGCAAGTTAAATCATATAAGAACTATAACCAATTATAGTTGGTCTAGAATTAAGTACATTTCTGATCCTTATGAAGATTTCGTTTATATATATATATATATATATATATATATTTTTTTTTTTTTATACCTCGGTGGATTTAAATACTATATATTACTCCAATGCTTTTGTTAATTTTAGGATTTTTTTTTTTTTTTTGGTTCGCCGTCGACAAGAGATCTGATATTGATGAATTTAATCACTTAAATGATTAAGCTGAAGAATGTGCAATTAAATTATATTTTCTTAAACGACAGACAGTGATCAACTTCGCACTACTTGTCATTCCATTGATAACATTTATTTCCACCGTTAAGTCTAATTCCATCATTTGATAATTAGTGCTGATTTTACAAATATATATGAAGTCATCCACTTAATAATATGCACCAACCCACTGGTCTGGTCTGCCCCAGTTTTCTATTGTATACAGATATATATTATATTATATATAATATATATATATTAAAAGCAAATGAAACGTGTTAAACGCCATTTGAGCAACCGAATGATATCGATTAAATTTGAAGGGATGAGTACAACCGGGTGCTTAGCACATACAATGCCCTCTAAAAGTGTGTTTCTTAAGATACGTTTGTACAACAAATGCATATATATATATATATATATATATATAATGAAATATTTCATGAAATAAAAACTAATTCGTGATGATATGGTTATTTGTCGTGACAAATATTTCGTAACCATCATGCCAATTTTTTTCAGGTCGGTTATGAAAAATTAGATTAATCTGAACATGATATGATTAAACCACATTAGCCAATTTCATGTGATTTTCCATCCATCAAACGACAGGCACTACAACAAAAAAGGTTATTTGCGGCGACTCAATGTCGTCGTAAATAGGCAATATGTCATCACAAATACCGCATTTTTGACCACATGTCATCGCAAATTAGTCGCCGCAAAAAATTAGACGCAAATAATATATTTGCGACGATAATATTTTAGAGCTGTCATGGCAAATATATTAGCGACAACAGTCGTCGCAAATAAATTGTCACGAATATTCTGTCGAATATGTCATTGATGATAATGCGACGTAGAGTATTTGCGTCGACATAGTGTTGTTGCAAAAGATTTTAAACACTTTTGCGGCTACACTGTCGTCGCTAGTAATTTGATCTATTTTGTCTTTGGTACTTTCTTAATAATATTAATTAATAAAGATAAAAATGAGAAGAAAATTTATAATAAAATAAAATAATATAATTGATATAAAATAGTCAACACAATAATAAAATAAGTCTTAAAAAGAAAATTAATTAAAAAATACTAAAAAGCATTGATAATAAAAAAATAAAAACATATTTTTTAATCTCCTAAATTAGCAGCATCGTCATCCTCATCCTCGTCTTCTTCGTTTCGCTCAGGTGGCGGAGGAGCCAACGGTTGGGGGCGATTAACTGGCAAGAAGTTGATGTTGGGATTCATTTAGCACATGACTTCCATCATGATCTGCTGGTTATCGAACATGTTGCGTTGCTCGATGTAAAGGTTGTTCAGCCAGTTTTGGACATGCTGGGGCAAATTAACCAAATATGATCCGTCTGATTGTGAAGCAGATGATGAGGTGGAAGCGCTTGAACGATTCCTCCGTGGCAGTATCGGTCCCACTCCCTTAGTGTGTCCTCTGCGCTTTACCAAGACTTGGGATATAATTCCCTCCTCATTGACCGCCGTGGATGAACCTTCCCCAGCATACTGTGTCATCTGTGTGGTTCTTTTCACCTCCATCTGAGCCTGCAAAGGTAAATGAAATAAAAATAAATAAAAATGAATAAAAATAGTATAATATGTTATGTTAAATATGAACAAAGAAATAAGTTTAAAATTTACTTACAAATGCATGTTCCGCATCCGGATCGATAAAATTCTGCCCATGACGGTACATGTCACCCCAATTGTCAATTAATGATCTTGGCTCCTGGGTCTCGGGATTTACCTAATCAAGTTGAACGTGTTAGAATAATTATTAAGCCAAAGTGACAAAAACTTAACAAGTATGCAAATTAGTATTACCTTATCAAAACAATGCTGGGAGTATGACTTTCTACCATGGAAGCTAGTCCACTTCTGACTGCCACAGTTTTGTTGATTTGTAGCAGAGTTTTTCTAGCAATAATCATAGATGAATTGGTAACATATTTAATAATTAAATAAACTAATTAATAAAAAGTAAGAAAATATAATGAAATTGAACCTGAAAAGTAGGAGACGTAAAACGATCACAGCAAGGCCCCCATTGCTCTTTGCTCCTCAAGTTTTTAGGAGGATTTTGCCTAAAAAAATCCTCATTTGCTACCCCTCCCATTCTCTGGAAGTGTCTGTGCAAGGTAGTCTTCCAGTCCTTGTAACATTTACTGGCTTCACGGTCGACTACATCTCTAATGATGTCGTTGTCGCGATCGTAGTCAAGGTTAAACAAATCCTGAAATACATTAAAAAAATCAACAAATGAATCTTATTTATTGTATCCACAATTAAAAATGTTTAGAACAAATTTTGATTCAAATAGATACCAGCATGCGATTTTGAATCCTCCTTTTGTACACCTCAGGCACGTCCTTCCAGGCATTGTAATGTGGGTCTCATATTGTTAGGAATAGTGTCCTAGAAGCATGAGATGTGATAGGATATTTATTATTTATTTAATAAAAGAGTTTATTCATCATTTTATGTGCATGTATTTATGAATATTTTATGAATATCAAATGAAAATTTTGTGTTATTTATGTAACCTTAAACATTGTATATAAGTGTTATATGCGAGAGAATAATGTTTAAGGATAACAATAAAAAAGAGATGTTCGTAATGAATTCAATTAAAGTTTGGAATCTTTAAATTAAAATATTACTAATACAAGTCATTCCCATTTCGAATGGAATGGAGTTATCCGCACTGTTAATATGCTGAGATATTGAATGAGTGTATTTTGTATAATAGGATTATGTGGAACAGGAACACAGACACAATATGAATTTCTAATAATTTCTGTTAAGTATAGAAATTCTAATTGAGCCCACCAATGGTCATATATAGAATGATCTTAATCATGAGTTCTTAACAAACTCTTATTTATGGATTTGTGTCTTTTAATTTACTCAGTACGAAGTCCGAGACCCTGAATCTTATTCCTTGTATTTTAGAGACATGATGAAATAGGTAGCTGGGAATGTTATTATACGAGATGAAATCCATTCCTTCTTGAGAAAAGAGCAGATAAGTAATTCTCTTGAGTGTTGATTCGGTACTTAGATTAGTAAGAGCGTTCTGGTTCATGAATGTGTTTTATAAATCACTATCCATTAGAGAATCAATGGTATTCAAGGATAAAGATATAATTAGAGCGGTTAACGGATTCTACCTAGCTCTAATTATGAATTATTTATGGAAGATTGATCTATATGCAGTGACTATATGAAATGGACACATAACTGCTTAGAAGCAATTTATGTCTATAATTTTGAGAGTGCAATTCCAAGTTTATAGTGGAGTAACTATTAGAATTAATAGAATTAATTAATTAATTAAAGTGTTTAATTAATTATTAATTTTATTGGAGCTCGGGATTATAGGTCCATTAGTCTCCGCGCCGTCCTTGTAATTCTACGAGACACAAAGGGTAAAGTGAGAATTTTAGAATTATGGAATTCTAAAATTAAACACTCAAAAATAATTAATTAAGAACTAATTATTATTTAAATAATGTGATTATTTAAATTTGAATTTGAATTGTGAACATAATTTAAATTTATCATTTTAAAATTATTTGATAAGTTGTTCAATTTAGAATTCAAATTAATTTAAGTTTGACTTAAATTTGAATTTGAATTTGAATCAAAATTGGATTGCATGATAAATGATGATTTTCTCTTCCTTCCCTATATGATATTGGCACCTACACAGGGATAGAAACTCCGAGGAATGGCCGGCCATAATGGATAAAGGATAAGAGGAGATTTTGTTCCAAATTCAAATAGGAGATAATTAACAAGTTTTATCTTAGAGATAGAGATTAGATTCCTTCTAGAAGTCTGACTTCTACTCTAAAAATAAGAGAATGATAGAAAATTGTTGGACACAATTTTTGACTTAATTTTTAAAGGGTCCCCGAAATTCTCCATAGAGTGAGAGGAAAAATATTTTTCTCCAAAAAATTTCACATCGTGCATGCGTTGGTGTTTGTGGAAATTCGAGTGCTTATTTTAACTCGTTTTGTCTCAGGTGTGCCAACATTCGTGAATTTTAGGAATTGAAGTGGAAGGAGGCTTTAGAGCAAGGATTGTTTGAGGTCAAAGAACTCAAGTTATCATCCTAATTAGCCGCCAGGTATTATTCGTAATTGAGTTCTTAATAAATGAATTAATGTGATTAATTTATTCATGCATAAATTAATATTATCTATAGAGATGTTATACTTGATCCACTATCCCCATGCCTTCGCATCCGAATTCGATTCAGAAACCAACACATATATCTCTTGTATTCAAGCCGGCAGCACTGTCAAAATATTTGGCGTTTTCGCCAATCACCTTCTATGAAATTGTCTCGTCAAATGTAACATCGAGCTTCTCATCTTTGTATACTGTCTCTACTATATCTCGACCTATAGTTACTCCTCGAGCAGACCGACGTCGAGATGTCAGTTTCGAAACTGCAGGAAAATAAAAATAAGAAAATTTGATTATAGAGAGTTCGACAAGTAACAAGTTTTAAGAGCATGCGTTATAGCATATAATACCTGACTCACAATGTGCTAGGAGTCTCGTCGGATTAGGTGGAGGCTGTGATCCTCCTACAGAGCCGGCGCATGTAACTACTGGGTTAGACATCGAGATGTTGTGTCGTAAAAAGAATTGCATTTGTTACTTTATTTGGCACACAATTTCTTAAAACTTTTATAAAAAATTCATAAATTTGAGGTAACTACTTTGGTTCTATTCGTCATCACTACAAATGTCTACAACATCATCGGCACTTTCTAAGTTGTCATCATCTTTAGAATCGATGGGTTCATATTCGATATATTCAAACACAATTTCATCATCACCATTGTCAATAAAGTCATTTTCATCTTCAGCAGGCGACTTAGCCCGGAAGTAGCTTTAATTTTGAGAAGGACTAAAAAGAAACGACATACTTTATACCTAGTTTATGTGATTTTCCATCCCTTGAACAACAGCTAGCTTTAATTTTGAGAAGGAAAGACCCTAAAAAGAAACGACATTGTATTTCCAGTTGCAAGTACAAACAATACCAAAAAACGACAAATTTTTAGGCTTTGATAGAAAACGACAAAAAGGTGCTCAGAACTTCACAAGTCCTTGTTATTAACAATTCAACAAACACGTCTGAGCAAGTCCACATAACCAGACAATGTATTTATTTATTTATTTTTGAATAAGCTGCAAAAGCTGATATCTAAGATTATCACCACAGGATTTGATGGATTTAGTAATTTTATAAAATGCCATTAAAAGTAGTAAACTGAAATATATACTGATCTGTCAAATATTGAATTAATAATTAATGTTGACATGCCGAAGTCCAACAGTTCTATTTTTAGATACTTTTATCAATTATTTAAACTGACCATAATAAAAGAATTAATTAAGATAGCAATTTAATTAGTTACAGCTAGTCGTGAAGGGGAAAAAATATTAAATCTAAAAGTATTCATATTGCTCATAATTATTGCCAATTAGAAATTTACTCGCGGTGAATATTGTCTGTATCAGGCTTCATGATTACTTATATATGTTGGGGGACATATATATAGCCCGTTTCCATTAATGGTGCAACAACATTGATAATCCGTTCATTGACCATTTTTTTTTTAGTGCTCAATTTTGATCATTCAAAGATCAAATATCTCATATATTACACGCACCGATTGAGTTTATATGTGGCCTTTTTTGCGTGTCTCCTTAATAAAAATATGGCACGTCATAATTTTTGTAATTAATTTAATAAGATTTTTTAATTGAC
>JACAGA010000037.1:430196-450196 GCA_029231665.1 Morus indica | reverse complement strand
ATGCGCACCCTTCATTAATTTTGCTGATTTTTTTTTTTTTGTTTTTTGTTTTTTTACCGTTTTTGGGGCAAAGTGAAGTGTTCTTGTCAAAGTTCCCATTTTTAAGCATAATCATCCAAAACTGGCATGGATCTTGGGAGGAGTTATACTGACGAGTGCAGAGAAGGCTAACTTTATCATAATTAAGGTAATAGATTGGTAATCTAAGACTCTATGAACACGAATGATTAAGTAAGGTTCATTTTGTAATAACGTGTACTAAACAGACAATGTGTAGAAGAAGATGCTTGTCCCCACAAAAAGTAGGCGAGTAATGCAGTAAAAATATACGTCACACTGAAATCATTAGATAAGCTATAAAAGAACACCAATGTGAAGGTCTCATGTCATTATCTCGCTCAACTAAAACAATGATAACGATAAAAAGAAGTGTGTGAATGTAGTGACAAGTGCTTAAGAAGTCTGTTGCAGATAAAATTGAAATTTCATTCCTTTTTTTTTTTTTTTTTGTTTTTCCTTAATAAGCAAATTAAGTAACCAGGCTACTAAAATCTAGGATCATCAAGTGAATTTCAAAGATAACAATCTGCTCCCTAATCGCTTCAATCCAATTATCCTGAACCCAAAGAAATAAATTAGCAAAATCCTTTACCACTTCACAAGCCACATGGGTTCACTCCCTATCACAAAACTATCTCTAATACAACACTAATGCGAATGCTATATTTGGCACTAAAAAATATGGATAATGTTCATATGCTATATCTACTTTTTGTTATTAATTATAACTTTTATAATCTAAAAAAACGTAAGCTTTTAATTATAAGATAATTAGAAAATAACAGTGTCGCAATAATTATATGAAGACCTAAGTCCTTCAACCAATAGCAATTAAGTACCGAAATTTGACATATGCCATACCAAATGACACTAATGTTTAAACTGCTTTTTTTTTTTTTAAATTACAAAAAAAAAGGGTTTTATAAGTTTGGGAGAACAGGCTCTTTTCCATTCTGTATTTATAGACGTTTTTTTAAAATGCCTTTCAAGCTCAATCAAGCACTTGCTTCTACCTTTTATATGTAAAAACATGCTGACTTCTCAGGAATTCAGGATTAAATTAATGGTCATAGAGATATTGTTAAAAGAAAATAGCTGTTGAGAGATAACATTATTCTTGTGAGGCCCACTAATAATTCGTAGATATTTTGATGAAAGAGCATGCTTATGGATAGAGATACCAAGTGGTAAAAATAGGGTGAAAGCAATCCTTCACGAAGATAATTAAAGCAAAGCCAATGTGGAGCTAGTTTTGACCATAATAAAAAAAATTAATTAAGATAGCAATCTAATTAGTTACAGCTACTCACGAAGGGGAAATAATATTAAATCTAAAAGTATTCATATTGCACATAATTATTGTCAGTTGGAAACTTACACGCGGTGAATATTGCCTGTATCCCATAACTAGCCATCACCTTTTAATGTTGCGACCTGACATATAATGCACCTTATTTCTGATAATTATATAATTAAATATAAAAAATAAAAGTGTCTTAGTAATCAAGCTTCATGATTACTTATATATGTTTAGGGACATATATATATCCCGTTTCTATTAATGGTGCAACGACATTGTGATAGCCCCATTAATAATGCGTTCGTTCATTGACCTTTTTTTTTAGTGGTCAATTTTGATCATTCAGAGATCAAATATCTCATATACTACATGCGTGGAGTGGATTCATATGCCCTTTTTTCTCGTCTTTTTTCATGAACTTCTGATAATAACAGGTCACATCATAATTTTTTAATTAATTTAATAAGAATTTTTAATTAACATGATATTTTAATTAACGTATTATAATATTATTAAAGGGACATAAAAGAAGAAAAGAATAACGACACACATGAGATGGTTTGCACATGCGCACCCTCCATTAATTGAGATCCTTAATGATATATTATATGTCTATATATTGGAACTTGGAAGTTTAATAGTTATACATTCAAGCAATTCTCACAGGACGAAAAAAAAAAAAAAAAAGCCTTGGTATATTTTCCTTCATAATCCTAGCTATCTCTACTAGCTTCTATATACTAATCATTAATTTGATCACTAATTAATTTTTAGATAACCCAATTTGTATTCCTTGTGTTTTTATATGCATTTTTTCTTTTTTGTTTTTTTTAATTATATTTGCTTTCAGGTTAGTACTGAAGACCGAGCAGTTTGATCAACATGAAGATCTCAGTTGCAGTCTTTTTTGCCTTTGTGATATTGTTTGCATCTCTTCATGCCAAAGCCAAAAGTGATCTAGCCGCCACCAAGCCGGATCAAGTGGTTGATCAACTCCGAAACGATCCGAATAGTAATCTTGGTCGAAAGGTTAATGTTGGAGCTCTTTCTGGAATTGGCAAAAATAAGCCTGTTAAATATGACATCAACATTGAAGAAGAAGATAATGATGCAAACGAAGCTTTCGGTAAGTCGGGATCTGACCCGACCGCGGATTCCCACCGGATCTTTACCAAAGGCAACAACCCTCCGAAAAGTGCCGGTCAGCAACATAATTAATTAGTGATTTTCCAGCTGGAGATCGTGTATATTTGCATGCATATATGAATTCTGGTACTAGTGTGTGCTTGGCTTTGTAATAAATAAGCGGACAAGAGGTTCTGAAGCAAAGAAAAACAAGCCTGTTGTGTTCAACCAAGATCACTTGTAACATATGTATTTTGGATTGATATATTACGACTTGTGTGTGATGGCTCGGCCTTAGCAGAGCTTTAACTTGTACGGTCATAATATGTGTGTGTGTGTGTGTGTGTGTGTGTGTGTGTAACCGGCTCTATTATCATAGAATAAAGTACGTCCATGCAAGCATTGTGCGATCTCTAGCATGCATGGGTAGTTCGTATGTTTCTAGAAATTGCCTAGTTTGCCTCTTTTAACGATATTTACTTGTGCAATTAGGAGAAGATATCAATGTTTCTGAAGATCAATCCTACCCCTAATTAAACACAATAGAAAAGTTTTCACAGCTTGATGTACGTTTGCTGTTATAGAATTTGAGTGTAGAGGGTGAAATACTTTCTTTTAAGATTTTATTTGCCATCATTTCTCTTCAACAGTACTGACCTTATTGGTGTTAACTTTTTCATTTTTCTTCTTGCATATCCAGTCATTTTAGTGATGGCCTTTCTTTCCACAAAAGAAATAATTTCCAAAAAATTTCTTTTGGCCATTACCGGGCTTTTTGGACTTCTTGTCATTATTGACTTTGAAATTCTTGGAAAACTTATTAGCTTTGGCAACATTAACCTTAGAGGAATCAATAATCTTGCCCTTGAGATCATGAGGCTTAGTCTCTTCTTCGATCGTCAAGTGTTTTTGTAATTCCTCCAAAGTTATCTCATCGCTCGTATGAAGGAGTGTCTTTCTATAACCATCCAAACTTTGAGGTAATTTAGCAATAATTGCCTCCACTTGGAATGCTTCAGAAATTTTAACTTTCAATTCACGAAGCTTAGTAACAATGACTTGCAATTCATGTATTTGATCTAGAACGGACTTGGTATCAACTATGATAAATTCAAGATATTTCAAGATGAGGAATTTGTCCATACCATCCTTCTCAAGAGCATTCCAAATCTCCACCAAAGACTTTATCGAGTTGTAGAGATCGTAAAGCCTATTAGAGAGAGTGTTGAGAATATGACCCCTGCACATGACTTCATCATCTTCACGCTTCTTTCTTGCAGCCTTCAATTCTTCGGAATCATCCCCTTTTGGTTCCAGAAGTGGCTCCAATTTCGGATCAAGCACATAGGTGATCTTGAGCACGGTGAGAAGGAAGAACAACTTTCCCTTCTAGCGGGTGAAATTGGTACCGATCAAGTTGGACATTCGGATTGAGGAAAGATGCCATTTTATTTTCAACCTTCATTGCAGCAAGTTATAAAACCTTAAAGAATGTTAGAGAATTTGAGTGTAGAGGGTGAAAAGAATGAAGAAAATAAGAGAGGGTTTGAGGCGTATAGGAGTACTTTCCTTTAAGATTTTATTTGCCTTCACTTCTCAAAGTTTGCTAATGAGTTTTAATGGCAAATTACCACCAAGATACAACAAACCCTTGAACACAGTATCTAGCAATTATATTGAGTTCCAAAACATTAATAAGTCTATAAATTTCCTAGAGAATTAATAAAGACAGAGATGCCATTTCATGAATGAATGCATTCTCTTTAAACATTACATCCTTTCACATATGGATACCTTTTTAATGTAAAGGTATCTTTTAATGGATTGATACACCTATTACAATGGTTATATCTATTGCTAGTAAGTGTTCAGATGTGTTAGAAAATATATCACCAATGGATGTATAGTCCAAGACCTTTCAGATCACATAAACACATAAAAACATAATTTTCTGCAACAATACCCACTGTAGCGGGTGTTTTTCCTGTTGCTGCGATCGGGCAGTGCAAAACAAACCTAAGAGGTCTGCACTGCAAGTGCTGCAGCGCCCAAAATAGGCGCTGCAACGCACTTGTTTTCTGGACAGGCACTGCAGCGCCCAAAACAGGTGCTGTAGCGTGCTTGTTCTCCCTGGACGGGCACTGCAACACCTAAAACTGGTGTTGCAGCACCTATAGCTTCTTTGACAGCACCAAATGGTGCTGTCAAACTGGCTGCAGCGCATTAAACATGCGTTGTGCAGCGCTTCCTTGTCATATTTTCTTGTGTTTTAGGCTAAGTTTATGTGATCTTGTAGTTGAGAGACATATTACAATCTCTCTAACATTTGCTATATATATATATATATATATATATATATATATATATATATATAGCTGAACATTCTTGAACTTTTCGTTACTTTTATATTACCCCATGACAAGTACTAATTGAATCAATAATTGACATTGTTGAAAAGAAAATAACAGAACTCATGTTTATATCCATGAGTAATCTCTCAAATTATAATAAGAATGCACTAATCTCAGTCTTTAAAAATATAAAAATTTGTCAAAGGTAACTCTCAGATCATTTTGCTCGATGAAAAATAGTCTCAGGTCATTTTGATCTATCATTGAGTGAGGCACTATCCATCATATGATCATGGTTGGTTCAATTTGAAATCTACAATGTTACACAAAGAGATTTGATACAAATACTTTTAATGTAATTAATTGTACTTGCAAGAAATAATAAACTTTGTTAAAAAAGTAGCAATTTTTTTGCATGAATCTTTATTTAATGATTGTTTATTCAAGAAAAGTAATATTTTTTTTTCTTGTTTTACTTAAAATTTTATTGTTAATCAATTTGAGTTGAGAGTATGATACAAGCAATAACTGACGACAACCTAGTCGGTACAAGTTTAGTTAGCCTCTCTCATCAATATTTTATTTAAAAATATTAAAAGATGAGTCTACATGTAGATACAATAAATTCACATTGAAGCTTTTATATTTATTTCCTTAAGAGAAACAAGAAGAGGTTTCGAAAGGAATGTGTTATACGTACAAGAGAAACAAACTAACTTGCTAGGTGCAGGATTTTGGCAAAATAAAAAGGTTCTTTCTCTCATATCGGTTAGGAAGCAAAGGACGTGGGGAGTCTGAATTCCATATAAAGAGCTAAGAACGTTTGTATCAATTTGTCCCAAAGCATTTCAAGCACTTATTTTTGACTCATGTGGATGATACTTGGGAGTGAATGAAAAAGTTTGTGTCAATTACACTATACATAATTTAATGGGGATAACTATGAGAAATGTCGAATTCAATATGGATATATAAGCGTATAACTTCCACACCTGATCATGAGTTCAATAATATTAAAATTTAAAATAGGTATACGTATATATATTAACAGAGGAAATATATACCTTCCACACGTGATCATGAGTTCAATAATATTAAAATTTAGAATAGGTATACGTGTGTGTGTGTGTGTGTGTGTGTGTGTGTGTGTGTGTGTGTGTGTGTGTGTGTATATATATATATATATATATATATATATTAACGGAAGAAATCAAAACAAGAAACGCAAAGGAATCCATGATGAACTATTTTGACTCTTTGACTGTTTCTAGACCAGCTCCAATACCCAAATCATGGTTAAAAAAAAAAGAAGCAAATATTGATGTTTTGTTTAATTCAGTATATTTTTAAATTTTTATATGAGATAAACTCATTTACTTTTTTTTTTTTTTGTTTTGAATGAATTAACCGAACATACATGTAAGTAAGCAACAAAAATTAAAGGAAAAACAATAAAGAAAAGGAAAATGAGATAATGAAATCATAATAGTAATCGAAACACACTTACCTGGGTCATTAGACAAAAACACAAACCATTTTACTGGGATAAAGATTCTCCACTTTTCAGCTGGCTAGCAAGTTACCTTTACTGGCCTGAAGATGGAGTTGGACAATGCTATATATGTAGAAGTGCAAGATATATATATATATATATATATATATATACACACACACACATATAAATAATATAATAATATAATATACTGAAATACTATTCTTCAATTTTGTTAAAATTCGAAGAGCCTCAAGTAAATTAACTAGAGAGTACTATCTAAAATATTGTTAATTTATTAGGCAGTGAAAAGTAGAAAACTTAGTTTCTTAATTATCAAGCTTAATCATGATTACTGATTCCTTTGGTGGCCACGGCTCTATGCCTTCCAATGGTGCAACGACATTGTGGTATCCCCACTGCGCTTTATATTGTCCACAACATTAATGCTCATGCATTTAATATCACTATCTGATTCCACCTATATCCCTTTTATGGTCTACAAAAATATCCCATATATCTAGCAGTAAATTTCAATTTTGTTATATAGTCTAGAGTTTTTTTTTTTTTTTTTTTTTTTTTTTTTTTTTTTCTCTGAGTTAGGATTGATGGATATTTGAACTCTGCATTTTACAGTGGACCGTTGAATTAGCTATCTCTGCAAACGAGTTCGTCTGGATCAGATATTTTGATAATATTATATTAGTTAAATTTATGCTAACAGAATTAATATTGCTTAAGTTTCTTTTCAGGTTTAGTGACGTTAGAACACTGCGGTCATGAAAAACCTAGTAGTTCTTGTAGTACTTGTCCTTGAGGTTTCCAGCTTCGTCTTCTTCACTTCTCCTAAAAGTAGTAACGAAGCCAAAAAATTTAGTCAGTGGGGGCTAATATCTATAACAAATGTCTACTTACAATAAATAATTATTAAATAATATGATTGTTCCCGACAAGTTTTTATGCCTCAAATGTTGCATAATAATGTTATTATATGTATGTTTCAATATACATAAGTAAATTGTCATTTATCCATCAATTTCTCATTCAATTTTTTATTAGCAAGATAAAAAGTGGAAAAACTTAAAATAGATAACTTTTGCACATCTTAATAATATTAGTACTTTATCTCCATTCGATTGTATGGTCGATTACTAACAACATTCATATTAAAAATATACTCCCACAATTATTAACAACATTCATATTAATAATATACTCCCTAACAACAAGTATAACTATTGAATAGAAACACAAAAGAAAGCAAAGAAATAAACATATCACAATAAATTATTATGTATGATTTAAATTTTTTTAAAACAGGATATCTACACTAGTGGAGAAAAAGAAAACAAGAAAATGAGAGGAAAAAACAAATACAGTTACTTTAATGAATAATTCAAGTTATTATTGAAGGAGAAATGATCTTGTTAAGTACTTAGGACATTCAAAGTAACCTTTTTCAATTTTGGGAATAATGAGATAAAATTTTAAACTTTTTATGGGGGCCATATATAATTATAGATAAGAAAAAGTTCAGGTGGGGAGTTTGGGTGGGGGTGCTTAAGCCCTCCCTAAGTCCTTAATGGCTACGTCACTGGCTAAAAGGGTTCCCGGACGACAAACTTCTGATTGATCATGAGCTGATCTGGAAGGAATATGTATTCAAATGTCTTTGGTCCAAATTGTACTTAATATAGTAGCTGGAAAATGGTTTGTCATTTGAGTTGCATTAGTTTTATTTCTTTCTAATTAACTGTGTTATTATTTTATTTCTTCTTTAATAGAATTGAGTGAGTGGATTCATACAAGATGATATGCTATTATGTGCTATAGTTGAGAAGATGTTTTAGTTTTTTCGGATACCAGTTGCCTTCTCTCTTCTTTCTGAAAAAAAAAAATCTTATTGGGGTTCTACTTTTGTAACCAAACCAAATGCATGGTGATACTTTTCGACCATGGTGGTATAAACAACAATCTGTATCAATATTTGTATAATATGCGTTTGCACTAGTAGAAATTATGGATTTAACGATGGTTAAAAATTGTTGTTAAAAGATTAGATAAATAAGCATTTTGGAGGCATTAGAAAACTGTCGACAAAGAAGACATATAACGACGGTTTTTCTAGGAAAACGTCTTTATATTTGCAATTTGCACCAAAAAATTGGCGTTGTTTTATTATTTTTTTCCACGGGTTGACCTATTAGTCCTGTGTTTTATAAGCATTTTGGCTACACAATTAACACAAATCACAGAACATGAACAAATTAATATTACATATATTCAAATCAAAATGTATAAATAAGTTAATTACAATATATGTCCCTTTACAAAATGTGTTGTAACATTCAAATTTTATATATGTCCTATTGATTTTCTTGAGTTGGAGATGATTTTTGAGACCTAGAAAGCTCTAAAAAATTGGGTTCAAGCTCCAATCTAAGAATAGATGTTTGTAAATCGATTTTGGTAAGTTTTCCTCTCTAATACTAATTCATTGACCAATTTCGGTTGTTGGGTGAGTTCTAATCCATTTTTAAATGATTATGCATGATAGCTAACACTTCTAAATCTACTATTCAAGCAAAACACGTTTTCCCAATTCAAGCCACGAGTTCATCATCAAAGTGAAGCCAAACTTCGTTGTTTCTTCAACGGCGAGAGTCCTTAACCTTTAAAAACTCATAAGCCTGAGTTAGATTGTATATTTTGATGATGGAGTTTAATTATTGATGATCATTAAGCTTATTTTCTATTTGTACGAAGTTTGCTTGTTATATATTTGACAAAATGATCATGAGTATTTTTCTTTAAATAGACATCTTAACCTTTTAGTGGGAATTTAAATTACTCAAAAACATTTTTTCTAGCATTAGTTATGATTTTTACAAGTTCATACAAAAATCTATCAATTTCTTGACGAGAATTTTTAATATGGATTACGGTTTTTGATGAGTTTAATAAATCTAAAACCTAGCTTATAATAACTCTAAAGAAAGCTCTATGAGTCTACTTTGATTAAGCTGTAGCCTGTAATTTTTCGATCTACCTATAATATATTATGAATATTTTCGTAAGAGTCGATGAATTTGTGTTTTGATAAAAGTTGCTCTATGGTCAACATTTGTGCTATTAAGAACAAAATTAAGAGCACAAATATTATAAATTTCTTGGCATATTTCCCATTGATCCATCAAATATTAAAAAGAAAAGCAATAGCTCACAATTAATTTGCCGATCGATTCGCATTCTGAAATTTTGTAAGTTCTGTGTACTTTATTCGTATGAACTATCATAAAGTGGCTCGATCCGGCTTCTTAGTAGTGTTATGCATTCACATTTGCATTCAATTAAAAACCATATTAAAGATTGTAATACAAACAAAAAATAATAAATGTCATTGAAAAAAAGTAATTGAAGACTTACATAATCTTCATCCGCTTTCTTATATCCCCCACGAGTATTCCCATGTGGGTAGTTTTACGATTTTCTTCTCTTAGAGGCTTCTTTAGAAACAGCCTATCGATCATCACTAAGTCTATACTCCATAATATTTCTCCATTGCTCTGGAGTAATTGATGGGTACTTTGTAGCCACTTTCTTTGGGAGTTCAAAGACTTGGAGACTATCCTTTAACGACTTTACAAAGGTCCTGAATAGGTTTGACCTAAAGTCCCAAGCTATCTTCGCCATACATGCATGTAAGCTCGTATTTCTTTACGGTCTCTGGAACCGTGAAACTTTAAACTAAATCATGCCAAATTCGATTTAAGTTATCTTTATTCTCTTTTTGTCTCTAATCTTCTATTGTTATTGGCATGTGTTCACATGCCAAAACACCCATATAACTTGGTAGCTCATTCCCCGTTTTTCCAATAGAGTTTTTTTTTTTCATCATATTTAACTTCAATTCTTTCTCCTTTATCCCTCATTTTGGCAACTCTATGCATTATGGTTGTCCTTCACTTCCCATCTTCATAAGGGTCAAATTTAGTCCTTTTCCAAAGTTTATATTGATTTCTCCCTTCAGAAGTGCCTTCATCCCTAAATAACTCTCAGGCGGTATTAAATTCTTCCTCAAACTAATCACGACCCGCCATGTTTCTAAGAATTAAGATTTGAACTAACTACATATATGTAAATTATATATAAACAATTTGTATTCAAATAATACAAATTAACACGGTTACAACTTGCAATGCTAACAACAATATTCTAAAAAATTAAATTAATAAAAACCGTAGTTTCATGCCTAATCACAAACTTATAAACAACAACTTAAAACTTCTTAAATACTTGATCAATTTCTAATCCCAAACTAAATAACAATTAAAGTACTTCAATTTTCTACCCTAAACTAAACATTACTCATTTCAAAAGTTTTATATCATATATAAACATTATATATTCAAATAATACAAATTAACACAATTACAACTTACAATGCTAACAATAATATTCTAAAAAATAAATTAATAAAATCATTGTCTAATAGTCTAACCCTAAAATTCACTGTCGTTTAATACTGGACATTTAAACAATTAACCTAAAAAACAACTTTTAAATGAGAAATACTAATAAAATCAACATTTCAAACCTACGTTTGTAGGAAGATAGAGGAGCGGTGGTGAGAGAGCGATTGACTGTTGGCAAAGATGATGGCGGCTTGGTACGTGATAGAGAGAGATGGAGAGAGAGACAGAGAGAGAATGGAAGAACAGAGAGAGAGAGGGAGAGAGAGAGTGATGGTGGCAGCACCAATTGTTCCGGGTTGGTTCTACTATGGCGGCGAACGGGAAGAGAGATATGTGAAGGTTTGAGGATTTTCTGTTAAAATGAAGACAGATTCAAAGAAAAATGAAATTTTTAGATTTCTGCACTTACATTAGACGATATTTTTTTTCATAAACTGTCATCTAATGTGTTAGATTAGACGACGGTTTTACATGAAACCGTTGTCTAATGTTTTGCCAGTTGGCCCGCTCTTTTAACTATTACATTAGACAATGGTTTCATATAAAACCGTCTTCCAATTAGTGACGTTAAATTGCATGTTTTTTGTAGTGTAGTTTGCTTTATTTTATTATGTATAATTATCCAACATGCATTAATATCACGCTTATGTCATAGAATTAACAATAAAACACCATGCATGCAGTAGGATCAATCTCTATCTAGCAATATGGTGCAAATTTGTGTGATTTTCTATATAAGTATTGTGATTTACAATCACATGCATGCCCCGCGCAAGAATATATATATATATATATATGTGTGTGTGTGTGTGTGTGTGTGTGTGTGTGTGTGTGTGTGTGTGTGTGTGTATTTATTTATTTGAGATCTCAGTATTGATGATCTTCTACGTACGTAAAGTACATTTGTAATTAGGGTTTCAGGGTAAAATATAATATTACTTTACTTACGTAAATATTACTTTGTGCAAGTATGTATGTATACTGGTTTATAACCAAATTCTAGATACCTAAATCTAATATACCTATATGTGTTTCAAAAGATATTTAACAACGATAAATGGAATATCAAATATTCTTTGCATGATCCTCATTACAAGCAAATTAATCATTAGTAGGATTTCTGAAGATAACTTCTTTTTTCTCTTTTTTTTTTTAATAACAGATCGTGGAAAAACAAAAGAAAGAAAGGGTAATTCCTAAGCTACTGTAATATTAGAAGAGAAATTTTTTTTTTTTTTTAAAAAAAAAAAAAAGAGTTCTGTCACTTGAAAAAAAAAATAAAAATTGAATAAATGTCATTAATAAATTGATCAAACTACTAGAGTAGAGGGTAAACGTTGCAAGTGGAATCAATTCACCTAAGATATTGTACCGAGAGCCAATAACCTAATATTGACGTTGCAAGTGGAATCAATTCACCTAAGATATTGATCATCTAGCGTATTTCGCGTATGAACAAAGTTATAAAATGCAGAAAGTATATTAAATATAAAGAAAGAAAAATGTATATATAGTGGTTCTACCTTCAATACCAGACCCTACGTCCATTGTGGTGTTTAGATTTTCACTAGAGAGAAAAGTGCAAAATGCATGATTACAAAATCGTAATATATAGCCGAGAATTGGGCAAGAATGGAGCGATTATAGCGTGAGATATTCGGCATTCTAATCTTGAAGATACATTTCTTGAATTTGGTTAACTTTCTTCATAGAACTTTTCTCCACCGAATCGATTATAAAGAATCATCTCCTCTTAAGTAAAATGAACATGCGAGATTAGTTTAAATTAGGAAAGAACCGATGGAAACCATTGCAAAAAATCTTATACGCCAGTCCGTGTAGCCTAATGTACTCTCAAATTATTTGGATTTATACAAGCTTAATGCATTATGAATATAAATATTCACCGGTGTTAATCATAGGAAGAGACTAGAAATATTTTCCTTTGCAATTGGAGTATATATAAAGATAAAAAAAAGTAATATTAGTACTGCTAGTACTGATAATCACTATTTATACTGCTTGGCGACGTAAAATGGTTTCGACAAATTAATGGATGATAGATACAAGTCAAACTTCACTAGCTGAAAAGTGGATGGTAAATGTTTTCAAAAGAAAACAAATGGAGATCCATATTCGTCCTTAATAAATTAATTAATTATTCTCATAACAAGAATATTCTAAAGATACATACATTAACTATTCAAAAGGAGGCGCAATTTTTTTTTTTCTTTTCACAGCAAAACAGAGGGAAAAACCAGACTAAATTTTAGTACATCCAAACAAATTAATTGACACCAACTAAAACATAATCCCATATTATAAATTTATCAACTAAACAAATTTAAAACGGTAAGGAAAAATAAAGCATTGACAATTCATAATTGTTGGACAACTTTTCGCATCTTAAAACCCTTCCCATTATATATATTTAATAGAGTATCATATATATAAACAGTAAGATTATTGAAATTATAATTAGGTTGGCACTTGCAAACTTTCTCCTCTAGAAAATTCCCCACTCAAGTTTATATTGAAATAAAGGAAAACAATATTATAACAAAGTCTAACGCAAAATAACACATATGCAATATTCAAAAGAAGCAAAAGCTACAACTAAACAGCATAAAGCAAAAAGAAACAAAACAACTAAATCGAGAGTTCATATCTACTGTCCCTATTTCTCCATCTCGGTGGTTGTCCCTCTGCTAGTTATATCATGTCATCGAAATTTAAGAATCTGACATATAAATAAAAATAAAATATATGATAAATACTTAAATAATTCATGAGATATCAAAATTTAATTAAAATGATAGCCATGAGATAAGAAAATGAGACTAAACATCTTGATTCTTAAATCGAAGGGGCACTAGCAAGTCGGCCGCTTTATCCAGATAAAAATTAGGATAAACTCTCTTAATAAAAATATAAGAGAAGTCCCATGATTAAACTCTGACCTTTTTTCCTAAATCATTAGTCACGATCTTTCTCGTTGTATCAAGATCACCCAGTTTAGCGCAAGCGAGATACAACCATCTCTATCTCTTTCTTATAATTAAGAAATTATTAATTTATTATCTGTTTTTTTGCTCTTCATATCTCTTTTCTGTGAATCTGCCCATAAAACCTTACCGAAATAGTCGAGATGTTGTTTCTAATTAATGGATACCGACCTTGTTATGTGATCATTTACATACAAAATGGGAAAGAAAATATATATATAAATTGTAAATTCATTTCCCATTAATATTATAAGCTTCCAATAATTGGATGAGTTCCGAAGCTTTCTAAGAGGATTTTTAAGACCAAACACGCCTTCCGTCGCTGTCAAAACTAAAAAAAGACATATATTGTGACGACCCTAACTTTTGGTCATCATCCTATGCTCATACTTACCATTTCTTAACCTCTGTGACGATGCTAGTTATAATTTCTTAAAATTTCAGGCCATTTTTTTTTTTCATTCTTACCATGTACGTTAAAATGCTGTAGCATTCCGGCAACATTCTATTACATCAGTCATCAAAATACATAAAACACTATTTTATTTTACATATAAAGTTCAGCAGCGTTTCCAAAACACGTGATGCATCCACAACCCACTTGCCCACATCTCGCTGCTACACCCTCTCTGCATGTCCAGCATCAAGTTTTAGGGAACCGGTGCCTTACCTGTGCTTCCTATAACATGAACAAACTTAATGAGCTTTCGCTCAGCAAGTATCAATAGGTCATAACAGATGCAATAATTATGCATACCCATATATGCATTCATATCATATAGCCTAGTACAGAATTCTCAACGACTTTCGTTCTGTATTTCTCATTCTTTTCATTCTTGTTTACGGATACCATACTGTTATATGGAATAGTTTCCGTGTTTTATTTTCTTGTCTTTTACTTCTTAGGGGCCCTGTCCTGTTGTACCATAGCACGCATAACCAGTGAGGAGTGGGGTAGCTAACCAATCCAACTCAGTCACGGTTTCATATCTTTCATAGTCTCATAATAACCTTTCCTTCGAAGGCTGGTACAAATAGGACGTTTAGTCTCTTTCCGTTTATCAATTTTCTCATTGAAACGGTAACTGTAGTTAAATCTTATGAATTTGTGCATTATTGAGCATTTATCATGAGATTAACTTTTCGTTAAAGTTTAACCTTTCATTTCTCGTAGTTTGATCTCGACTTAACATCGATATATACTTTCAGCAGAATAAAGTTCTACGTTTACATAAGTCTTGTAGATACTTACCTAACATAGTATCTAGCATTCACATTGTATCTATCATTCAAAATTCTACTATATGCACAATCTTTGTGCAACATAGAAAAGCAAGCTTGTTCATGATATAGCCATAGAAAAACTATTGTACTTACCAAAGTTTCGCTAACGACGCGTCCTTTGTTTCCCTTGATGCTTTCCAACTTCAACCGTTAATCGGCCCTATTGCATAAATTTTTTGATCGTTAGATTCAGAATCTAAGATCAATAATTACCTTGAAATTTACTTCGGAAAGGTCTACAATCCTTATGTTTGGTATTCAATCTCAAACTATTTCCTATCTCAAGGATTTGCACTAAAATCGTGCAAATTACTCAGTCATGGGCCTAATTTTCAATTTTGGTCTAAAACTGTGAATTCTCGTTATGTTCGGTTTCTAACCATCACCGATTATCGAAACATCTTTCTTTTCACACTTTAATCCCATATTCCTCTTGAAATCCAATTTTAGTTCAAATTACTCAAACTAAATTTCGGCAGAGTTTCGCCTTATTTTTCTCGTTTCCCGAGTTTTTAATAACTCGTTCTACTTCCGTTTTTGGTACCTGGAGTAAAGATTCACATTCCTGAACACAGATTCCAACATAAAATTGAACAAAACATATGTTCTTTCTTAATCTAGGCTCACGGATTTTCGATAGAAATCCACCAAAACTTTATTCAATTGTCTTAACACTTACACTGTTAAATTCTTATTACGATACTCTACAAAACCTCAGTTTCAATTTTCACTTAAACGGAAGTTTTTCTGAGATGGGTTACTATTCATCTAAATCAAGAAAATATAGAATTCTCACAAAAACTCTGAAATCTTACCTCCAGAAGTTGAGGTTTTTCCGCTAGAACTCCTCAGGTTACGTTTCTACCAGATTGAATGGAAGAAATTTCAGTAAAATTGCTTGATTTTCACAACTCTCTGTCTCTCTTTTTTTTTTTTTTTTACGAATCACTCTCTCTGTTTGTTTTTTTTTTCCTTCGTAACTCTCTGCTATTCTTACATTTACGGTGTTTGTAACTTTTTTGAAGTCAACTTGAATTATCAAGTTGCCGTGAGTGTGAGTCACCAAGCTATAAAATAGCTTACGCATGTAACAATGCCAAGTGGCATTATTGCATGTACAACCCATGTCCACCTTACGTAACTATACTTTTCACTCTCCTTTTTTTTTTTTTTTTTTTTTTTTTTTTTTTATCTCACTATTACCGTGAGAATGTGTGTATATATATATATATATATTTAGATAATCTAATTTCTTTTTTTTTAAAGAAACGTATTTCTATTTTTTTTTTAAGAAACGTATTTAGAAATAATTATATATAATATATATATATATACATATACTATAACTTTACATATTTTGGGAAATTTTACCCCGTACATAAAGTTTTTTTTTTTTTTTTTTTTTTTTTTTTTTTTTTTCATAACTTTTTCTTGATTAATCAAAATTCTACTACTTATTATTCCAGAAAGAATTTAGTCAAATATTGGACTGTCCAGATTAGACCTAAATTTTTCCCGGTCATTACATATATATATATATATATATATATATAATCATAGAAACTCAGGTATGTTTTATTAAGAATTGGTTTTTTAAACAGAAGGAGGGAACAAATGGCATCAAGAAAAATTAAAATATCGCAATTATTAGTTATGTTGGCACCCAATAACAGTTCCCACACCAAGCATTATTCAGAATTATTTATTTAATTAATGGTATCATAAAAATAATATTCATTAATCATAATAAATAGTTGTAGTTTCATTCTCGCAACGCAACATTTGTACTTTTATTATATCCACTCTAGACGAAAAATAATTACGAGATATTAGCATGGTCTTTAACGTTGATAAAATTATTTACCAACCATATATTGCATGCATGTCGTTATTAAGAAACTTTAAGTACCCATGATATTGTCCGCTAATTAGTCTAAACTTACCTACACACTCTGCCGTACGTAGTTAATTATCTGCTCTCACAGTTTATTTAAGCAATGGATATATTCTTTCTTGCTCGAATATTAAAAAAAATATATTTATATATATATTAATGTATATCTCCAACATTATTAATTCATGACCAAAAGAGAAAACAACTTGTGTGCATTACAATAATTGCATATATGAAAATATCATTCACTTTGTTCCCACTTACCAATATTATTCAAGTTTGATATTTCTCCACTTCTAATTTGTTTTATTAGTTCTCAATTTGTTACCCTTTTCTCCAAATTATAGTACCATGCAACAGTTGCGATATTAAGCACTATATATAGCCAACTTCAGAATACGTTCCAATTCACTACAATTCGAAACTTAAAAAGAAAAGAGAAAAAAAAAAAAAAAAAAAAAACACGTGCGGTAGCTCTTATTTTTCTCTATATTTATAGCTTGCAAGGTTTTTTTTTTATTTGTTATTTTTTTCATCAACTTTTCATTTACTAATAGTAATTTTTTTTTTTAATTATATCACTAGTACGTAAAGGAAAATTTATTATATTGCATATATAGTTTTACTCTAGTAGTGATTACTACGCACTACTACAATTCTCCTAATTTTCAGCTAATTTTTTTCTTTAATGAATAACTGATATCAACAAGTTGCTAATTTTTAGGTCTTGATATTCACTTTACATCATCATGAGGACCTTACTTGTAATCTCTGTTGTACTTTTCTTGGCCTTGGCGTGCCTGCAAGCCGAGGCCAAGCCAAAGTACACCATTCCGGAGGATCCGAAGGGGCAAAACGGTGCCGCGGCCTCCGTCGTCCGCGGCGGCCGTCGTCTGCTTGATCTAAATCGAAGGGGAACAGAAGAGGTTGATGATGATAAAGAGACCAATACTGATCGCAGTAAGCAGAAAAACGGCGACACGGGTGTGGGCAACCGCATCTATACTTCTGCTGATCAAAAACCAGGTCTGCATTAAGTACGCCTGGCGGAGTACTACTTCTCAATATGATCTTGACGGTTAATTATGTTGTGTTTGTGTGTGTGTGTGTGTGTGTGTGTGTGTGTGTGTGTAATATAAGTACTTGTGCAATATGTGTGGCTTGTAATAAAGTGGGGAAGCCAACATGTGGGCTAGCTATATAGCTAGATTATACCAACATGTTCTGCTTTGATCACCATGGTGGAATTTGCAGTTAATATATATGTAGTTGTACAACGATTGGTGGGTATATATATATCTATATATATATATATATGTATGTATATGATCTGGCTTATATGTGTTCGCCGGTGTCCTTTAGAATTTGCTTTGAGATAAATAAAAAGCCATGCATATGATATATATATATATATATATATATATAATATATGGTTTGTGTGTAGTTGTGAAGAATTATCTGCAGGTACATTATACCTATATATATATATATATATATATATATATTTGATATTTTTGATCTCGATCTCAACAAGAATTATAGAACCCCAGCTAATTGATAATCATCTTAGCGAGACTTCAAATAGATAGTAGCAACGCCTCTCAAGCAATCTGTGAAAGAGAAATGCTAAGAGACGATCCGTACTGGCAACAGCTATTTACTTATTTTTTTCACAAGAAATAGCTAAATAAATAAATAAATGAGAAGAGAAAAGTAACTAGCACAAAAAAATTATAACACAACCTAAAAAACGTTAGCACTCAGAAAAATATAGTTAGAACCTATACCTTACAAAGCTTTCTAATTGATTTTAAATTGAAAGAAAAAATACAAAAAAGTTCAAAAGTACAAAGAGCTAAACTTAATGTAAAAAATAAAACATAATTCTTACCACTGGGGAAAAGAAATACAATAGAAAAGGCCTAAGTTCTTATTTGCTATTATATATATATATATATATATATGTATGTATGTATGTATGTATGTATGTATGTATATCAATAAAGAGATAACAACAAGCTAGATAGTATCACAGACGACTCTCATATCCAACAAGGTGGCACCCACGAAAATATATACAAATTTTTTACCAAACCCCTCCACTCCAATTATATTAAAAAATTAAAAGAGAAATGCAAGTAGTAATGTACAAAGAGCAGAAAAGGTAGACCAATTAAAAGTATTCCAAAAAAAAAAAATGTAGAACAAGAAAACAATGAAAGGCGAAGCGCCAAATTCCAAAATTATAAAGTAAAATTCTAAAGGATGTAGATTTATAAGGTCCATTTGTTTCGCTTGATCAAATTAAGAATTTGAATTGAAAAGTGAATTAATATGAAAAAAAAAATATTGTAACAAAAATGAACGGGCTCATAAGCTTCTATAGACCGGATGAAAAGTAGAAACAATGAAACTCATCATCCCGAGACAATGCAGAAAACTATCCAATAGAGAGCATGATTCAAAGACAACCTTGTCTAGTGAAACCAAAATAGAAAAAACCTATACAATGGAATTCCGTTCAAAGAAAACCTTTTCTAAACTTAATTGATTCATCTCAATGATATTGCTAGCTAGAGTTCCGTTTGCTATGTATATACTCAGACATTGTCTTGTTTAAATCAATAAATTGAGACTTTATTTTCCCAACTTGCGTGATACAAACCTTTCATATCTAACATAATTAAGAAGAAATTATTTAGTGAAACAAAAATAGAAAAAACCTAAACTATGGAAAGAGTGCATGATCATTACTATAATTAATAAATAAGATTAAGAATTAAGCTACGAGAACTTATCAGCTAAGAAAAAACCACACCTCCACACAAATCCGGCTGAACATACCCCACTAGCTATCTAGGATATATAGCTTGACAAACCCTTCAACATGTAACAAATAATTAATTCTTTGAAAAAATCCTTTCAATTAAACCGCCAAGGACTTTAGAAGGAAACAAAAGAAAAAAAAAAAAAAAGAGAGAAAAGAGAAAAGATTAATAAAATTGAGAATCGTT